>CM076572.1:1460104137-1460404233 GCA_034641835.2 Pinus albicaulis | reverse complement strand
AACTCCTGAATCGATTTTCATCCACATTGTCAAGCCATTAAATGAAAACAGCGCTCATCATGCCCTACGCTTTCACGGCTTCAATATACATCTATTCAATACTGCAGATATTCATATATATATATATATAATCTGCCAATGTGCTGTACAAACATTGAAATCGACTTTTCCAAACTTCAAATGCCGAAGTCACACATTTGCGTACCGTTCAAACTATGTTAATGATAATTGAAACATATCAATTTTCAATTGAATTCCAACAGAAATCTTTACTTAGAGTGGCGCCCTTTGCAAACAAAGATTTTAATGCCATTTACCCTTAGTGATTTGCATGGCAGTTTTTACACAAATAAATGTGATTTCAAACCCATTGATCATTAATGTAACAATGCTATAAACTTCATGAAACAAATATACAATTTCTCAATCACCCAATGTATATAAACTGAAACAAAACAATGACTCACAACTTTTTACTGGCCAGATGTTCAATGCCGTGGCCCTTTACAATGGTTGAAGGCTACAGCCTTGCTGCTCAAGCCTACTCTCAATCTCACACTTCTCTCACAATCTCAATGTTTTTTCTCTCAAAACCCCTCCTATTTATACAATTTTTAAAAATCATTTAATTAAATGCTCAATCCCTTCAATTCCTCAACAAACCCCTAAATCTCTCAACATCCCTAAATGATAGATCTTTATCCCTAAATCCTTCAACTAATTAAATTCCCTCATATCCTTTTATTAATAAAAATATATTTACAAAAATCCTCACCTTCTCCTATTTTATTCAAATTAATTAATAAAATATTAAAAATCATCACACCCCCTTTTAACATATTTACAAAATAAAAAATGCCCTTGATGCTCCTGCATCAGACTCCCCATGTAAGAAAATTCATGACCACTTGGTCATAAGTCTGGATATTTCCTCCTGGATCCCAAATTTTATTTTGTAATCTTTCCGTGCTTGTCGATTGCTTCACTGCTGTTGTTATCTGCTGTCGTCCTCCAGGTTTCCATATTTTGTACTGTAATGCTCCACTTGCTCTGCTCTTGCAATCTTTCACTGTCATTCTCTTGTTGTCGCTCCTTTTCTTTCTTTCGGCTGTCTTTCTCTGGGATGTTTTTATCATTAACCTCCTTATCAACTCAATTTCTCTATCGAGTATGTCCTCTGTCTGCTGATTGTTTCCATCTCTTGATTGCTGAACTCTCATTCTTGCTTGTTCTTCACTTGTTTTGATCGCTTCCTTTTCACCCTTACTGCTGTTTTGCACCTTTTCTGTTGTTGCTACTATAAATGTTGCGGCCTCCCAAACTTCCTTTCCCTCTGCAACATTCCTTTGCTCGCCATCTGCAATTTCTTTTTTATTATTATTTATGACAACCGCTTTGTCATCCTTCTTCAGCAATCTATCCTTAACATCCTTCAGTAGATGTTCTTCCTCTCCTTCTTCCATTTGGCTATCCACCTGTGCCAAATATGTTCCAGCGTCTGCAACAACATCTTCAATCATAAGACAATCATTATAATAAAAAAAATAAGGCCTCTGTACCTCTTTTCCCTTTAGCAATACTTCAGTATGTTGCGTTGATTTCTCTTCTTCTGTCAGCATATCAGTATGCTGATCCAAACTCAAAGAACTCTTGAGACTGTCAGCTAGTCTCCCCTTCTCATCAACTATTTCAATGATGTCTTCCAGCATTTGTTCACTGTAGTGAACTGATTCTTTCCCAGCCTCTGCTTCAAAACTTTCATCTTCTGGAAGGTACTCTTTCACATCTTTGACAACTTCAAAACACTGCCTATCTTCTTCCAAACCTGCAATCACACACAAATCATTAGTTTTAAAATCACAAGACCTTACGGTCTTATTTGATGCTTCAGTCATCAAGTCTTTGCGCTGCTTCGAATCATTCATATGATTCAACTCCTCTAGCTCTTCATCACTTTCAAAAAGTAATGGTCCACTCTCTGGGTAACATATCGAAACTTCAACATCTTCTTCAACATCTTCCTTTTGCTGTAGCTCAACTGTTTCGAGCTTCTCTATCCTCTGTCTGGCATCTATAACCTGTTCAAGTTCCCTTAGTTCCTTTATCAACTTCATATTTACCTGATGATTCCACTTCTCTTGTAGCCTCTGCCACTTCAACTTTTTTCTCATAACATAACCATGCTTCTGGTCTTCCTCATTTCTTTGCAACATCTCCATTAACACCTCAAGCTGAACTACTATCTCAGCCTTCTCCCTCTCATATTCCTCTTTGCTTAACTGTCTCTGTATGCCAATTGCCTTGGCATCCTTCTTCTTTTGTCCTCTGCTGTGGTTTATTTCAGAACCTCTGTTACGACCGTCACTAGTCATCATCCTTTCCATCTCTATGAGTTCCTCACTCACTTTACTATGAGTTGCACTAAAGCCTCTTCAGCAGCAAGTCCTGTCCTGCCGCCACTTACCTCACCAAGCTCTCCTCACTTAGTCTTTTGGCAAGCAATTGGTTCTATCTCTGGAACCTCCTTTGAGCACTTCTCTTTGCTCTTCCTGGCTTCAACTCATCTACCTGTTCACAACTGTCTTCCTTATCCAATCTCTATTGGATTTCCTCAAGGTTCTGCCACCTCTATGTTTTCACCTAGAAACTTTCACCAGCTTCCTTTATCTGTTAGCAATTGCCTTTTGGGAGTTGCAATAATATTTCAATGCAAAGACTACAATATTCTATTCTTCAAATCCAAATAAAACCATATCATCTTACCTCCAAGATCTTGTCTGATCTTGTCCTTCCAGTCACCTGTACTTCAATTTCCTTCAGAATCTCACCACTCCTGCAAATCTGTTTCAGCAAATCTTTATGCTTCCTCTGCATAAATTCTAGATATTCAACCACTGTCAATCAGATTTTAAAATCTGATTCTCTCTTCCAATCTTCTTGCTTGATCTGGAAAACTTTAGCTGTCAGCAACAATTCCTTCTTTGCTGAGTTTCTTCTTTTCTACAACCATCAATTCTCATTCCATTTCTTGTCAGTAAAACTCAAATCAAAATTCAACAACAAAATACCTGCACGATCCAAGTGAATTTCCATTCCTCAACATCATTGTGGATTCTTTCTGTCTCTGCAATTTCTACTTAATTCTGCTTTCCCTACCTCTAAGAACTTAATTGTTCTTCTCCATTCTCCTAGCTGTACTCTGGTTGCTTGAATTTCAGATTAGAATCTGATCTCCCTTACCTGCATTATGTTCACTTGCAATTGTAGATTTAAAATATGATCTTCATCATTCATCACACATTCAGAAATACATTCCAGTTCAACAAACCTTCTGTCTTCATTCAGAAAAACAAACATTCTTCATTTCAACAGAGCCAAGCTCTGATACCAAAATGACGCAGGCAAAGCCTGCAAATACCAGGATCTTCAAACACAACTGTGCATACATTCAAATCACTTTCAAAAACTAATATTCCCACCTGGGCCATCTCAAGCTGTTTTCATTTGCGGAAGCTATGCTAATATAGGTTCATTCCCATAACTCAACCATTCTTCTTTCATGCATTTAAACCCAAACGGTATTAGAACTTTTATAAAAGACTTTTGACTATCCACCACTAATTTTATAACTCTAGGTTTAAAATCCCAACACTTGTCAATAACTCAACCTTGTGATTTTATGGTTATGAACCCAAATCAACTATCGTATGTGGGAAGTTTCCTTCTCTACATCATTGGAAAATTCTTAATTTAACACTTCCAATCCAACCAAACATTTGAATGGTTCCATAAACACAACCAACAACTTCTCGTTTCTATATGACTGGATTAAAAGAATACGCTATTACTTAATGTACTCACTCATCGATTTTATGCACTACATATCAATGAGATTTGCTTGAAATTAATACCAGAATACCAGCGTTCCAGAATTCATTACCTCTCGTCCAATTTCAAATATCACCAATATCCCAAATGCCAAGGATCAACGTGGGGTTCATTGTTTTTCTATGCGCCTTTCTCTTACAGCATACCCAGGCTTCTTTTGTCTCCTGAGGGCGTTATCCAAAGCTTCATTCACAATTTTCTGCAATTCTCACAACTAAATTACCTTATCGAATTCTCATTGCTGCTTTTACACATTCCATTCGACTCATAGCAAATTTGTATCCAGCGTTCAACATAAAATCATAACGCAGTTAATCAGACTTACCATTTCCTGGCTAGCACATATATCCAATCATAAAATCATTACAGCAAATCCATGCGTTTACATTGTTTCTCAAACCCATGATTACAATATGCATATGTGCCTTTATATTATTCAGTGTGCTGAACTATCTGCAAACGTTTCAACTACAACAAGTCGATTTCATAAAGGCCCTTAACCGATCCATTGTTCTGTTCAGAATAAACAAAGCTTAAAACGAATTCTAACAAACAGCGTATGAATTCTGCGCCTCTATTTAAGAGACCTCATCACCGATTTGTTCAGAACCCACAGCAATTTAAAATTATATTGAATTTCAAACAGAAATCAGCCTGCGCCCTCTTTCCAGATCTGAGATCGCCTTCTATGCTTGAGAATTATAGTTCGACAATCTCCACATCCAAATTAATACATTCAGGAAATTAAAACAATTCACCTGCGAATAGATTACCCTTTGCACTTACCTTTTAATCGATTAAAACTCCTGAATCGATTTTCATACACATTGTCAAGCCATTAAATGAAAACAGCGTTCATCATGCCTACGTTTTCACGGCTTCAACATACATTTGTTCAATACTGCAGATATTCACATATCTGTACAAACCTTAAAATCGACTTTTCCAAACTTCAGATGTCAGAATCACTCCTTTACTACACTATTCAAACTATGTCACTGCATAACAATTTTTAATTGCATTCTAGCAGAGATAGCTGTGCGCCCTCCTACGCTCAATTTCCAATTTCCATTGTGACACATATCAACCCAATTTAAAATCGAGTTCCTTATTTGACACAACAAAACTTATGCCTAGCTTTATTCAACACAGCAATTGTGATGCTTGAGCGTATAGATCAATCTTAAAATTTCTTCACACTTTAATCGATTTTCCAACAATCATTTCCTCATATATAAACATTTAACCAGAAATAACTATAACTTTCACAACCAATCACCAAATGTATATATATAATCTGAGATCAAAACAAGATTACTTACAAATTTTATTTGGCCTGATATTCCAAATTGATGGCCCTTACAATTTACCAAAGGCTCACAGCCTTGGTTGTTCCCAACCAGCTCTCTACTCCTCTCACTATTCTCAATGTATTTTTCTCACAAAACCCCTTCCTACTTATACAATTTTAAAAATCATTTAATTAAATGCTCAATCCCTTAAAATCCTCAACAAACCCCTAAATTTCTCAACATCCCTAAAGGATAGGTTTTAATCCCTAAAATCCTTCAATTTATTAAATTTCCTCATATATCCTTTTATTAATAAAAAGATATTTACATAAATCCTCACCTTCTCCTATTTAATTCAAATTAATTAATAAAATATTAAAAATCATCACACCCCATATTTACAAATTAATATTATCACATCCCATATTTACAAATGGAGAAAAAGGTCTTGATGCTCCTGCATCACAAAAAATTTAGGAATGTGATGGGTTTGGGGAAAGATGAATTAGGGTAGGAAGGAGTCCCACAAACCCAATTCATCACTCCGGGCAATGAAATTTTGTTTGAACCAGTTGTGAAGTTCATAAATATCGAATTCACAACTGGTTTCAAGTATCTTAGATTCCTTATCTACCAGGGGCAGGTGGTCTAGGTCAATGAAAAGTGGTAGCATAGGGTTTTCATCAGTTTTATTGGATTTTCCTTTGGGGGCCATGATGAAAAATAAAGGAACAAGGTTGATGCAATTACCTGGGAATTTGGTCAATCGAAGGTCAAAGGCTTGATAATTGTAGCTAATGATAGATAAGCTTGATGACTGGATGCTATACATGTCATGGTTTTGCTGATCTGGGTCATGGTGGTAGGTTCAATGGATGAATGGCTCACTGTAACTTATTTAGCTTTCTCAATAGTCCAAAATAATGCACGGGAAGGGCCACCAAAATAGGAGAATATTCGTTTTATAGAGGAAATGGCTTACCATTTAGGTTTAGATGATATCTTCAGATAATGGATAGGCCATGTGGCGTGAGTTAATAGGATGGGGAGTGGAATGGTAGAGGGAGTGGGGCCAAGCAAGAGATAGACATGGAAGTAGGGGAGTGACAGTGAGGGGAGGGATGGAGCGGGGGGGGGAGTGCTCAACGATCAAGTATTTTTGCAGGAGAAGAATGAGCGGATTTCGGAGGGGGGGGGTGGGTTGGTAGATAGTTTTAGGCAGGGGGAGTGTGAATAAGGTGAGAGGGAACCACGTTTGGAAAGGTGGGAAAAGGAAAACATTATTTTCGGACACCCCCCCCCCCCTCATGGTTAACCGTCGAAAGGGCTAGGAGGTCCCGAACTCGATGGCTTGCCATTGATTCAGGAAAGCTTGATCTCCACCATAGAATCTAGATCACACTTTATCATATAAAGACAAAATTTCATTTACAAAACTTTATTACAAATCAATTAATCACGTTTAAAAGGCACGATTAAACTAATTAATCAAAATTACTTAAAAACCTAATAAAAATCACTTTATTACACAAATTAATCATGCTTAAATGGTGTGATTTATAGTGGATTAATGTAATCAAAATTATTTAATTTATCTCTAATGTTTCACTTGGACTAGCAAGCGTATTTTGATTCTTTTCTAAGTTTATGCATCTGATCTATATATATATATATATATATATATAATGTTCCAAAATTTTGTGGAACATTAAAAACTTTTGTTTTTGCTTTAGGAGAAGAATAAATGGGTAGGAAAACCCATTGATAATAAAAATCTGAATAAGGAGCCCTTGTAATGTGAAAAGGGGTCAATAAAGAACTAGATTTCACACCCAATGTGTGAAAAGAGGCAAATTGCAGGTGGATAATTCTAGAAGAGGCCAAGTTGACTGCGCAGATAGAGAAGATAAGATTCCCTTGGTGGGCCAACGCAGTTTGCATGAGGAGGAGATCATTCTAGAGAGGAAACCCTAAGGTGTGGGGCCCATGGCAAAGCATATTTCATTTGTTTAAAAGGAGAACAAAGCAGCCATTCTCATTCATGGTTTTGATTATCATTTTGCTTTTATTCTCAAACAAGAGCATTCTCCAGCTGTTTAGCTGAGATGCAGTGCTGCTAGCACTGGGCGTTCTCAGGCGGGAATCCCATCTCTTCCATTGAGTAGCTCTTGGAAGAGCTTGTGTTGAGAATGAAACAAGATGATGAGCTTAGTGGAAAGGAGTCGCCTTCACTAAGTGGGCCCGCAGGCTATTTTTGGTGCAAAGTCTATTTTTAGACTATGTCTATTTTTAGACATATGGATCATGTTCTATGAGTTGCAGGATGCTATTTGTGGATGGTTGGTCAAGTCGGAAAAAATAGATGGACTTCTATTTTTAGACATACTGGGCATAATCTATTTTTAGATTGCCAGTCTAAAAATAGATATGTCGAATATTATTAGCTCTTAATAATATTTGGACTATAAACATTATCTTATTCTCTTGGAGCACTTCAGTTAAGTGCACAGATGTGGCACAGGAGCTGACAGAAGGAATTATGCTATTCCTAAGGGATAAGTGGAGCTATTGCATGGATAATTTAGTTAGAACTCATGTGAGAGAGTTTGGTGGAGTTGATTGAGGAAGTTAATGGAGTTGTGTTCAGTTTAACTAATCTAAACATAGCTGAGCTAGTTGTATCTAGTCTAACTGATTGATACACTAGTGAGAGTGGTGTGAATTAATTATTAATTAATTCACTAATTATAAACTCATTAATCAACTAAATAATACGTCAGTTAACTTCAGTGCATGGACAGTTTCAGTGGAGACCAGTGGAGAGGTAGGTGAAAGAGCAAGTGTGACGATCAGTTGTGACCATACTGGTGCATGAGTTTGCACCACACATTGATGGAGATGCCAATGAGGATTGCGTAGTGCATACCAGGTGGATTCGAACTCCGATTGGGCCATTATTCATCTTGGATTGCGCAGTAGAGGCAGGCTAACAGGTGGAGCAGATTGGAGCATGTGTTTTGTTAGATCTGAGCTTGTGTAGTGTGTAACAATTGGAGATTGTACTGAGAGCTTGTGATGAGTTTGTACAATGATTGTTACATGATATCTATCATTATAATATACAGATAGTTGGGGGTTTTCAGCTTTAAGCTTTCCCATAAATACTGTGTTTATATGTGTGATTTTTTATGGTTTTAATGTGCGCATGCGATTGTTTATATTTCCGCAAATTGATGATCAATAGTAGAAGAGGTTATGTATTATGCATGAAGCTCAAATAGTGTGTGATCAGGATAATCTCGGTGAATAAATTTAACAGTTATTCAAATTTATATATCTTGTTCTTCATATTCCCCATATTCTGGCTTGAGGCCAAAGCATTCCATTCAGCTCCAATGCAGTCTCCATGGGTGGTTGACTTGTGTAGCTGGGTGTTGCAGGGGGGGGTTTCTCAACACCACTTCCGGCATTGTATTTCAGAGGAGGGAGTCTCCATTCCTTTTGGAGATCAGTGAGGGAGTTTATGATCTTCATTCCATCATATTTGGCATCAGGACAATCACTTCCATCATCAGAAGAGCATCCCTCTTCCTTGACTGCGCAGTTCATAGAGAGCATTTGCAGTGAGGGTTGCAGCATTTCAGTGGGTGGTGAGATATTCAATGAAAGGATCAACCTTTCATCTAGAAGATTAAATAAAGGAGTTGTTTCAGCAAGGGCATCACATTCAGCAAGCTCCTTTCATTTCCAGTTTCTATTGAGTTGTAGCAGCTGCCCAGCAACTCCGACATTTTGGTTAAAATGCCATTTTGTCTAGTTTTCATCCAATCCTTTTAGAGGATTGTTGTATTGTATTTTCAGGGGTAGAAGCCTTGCTCCCCCTTCTTATTTGAGCTTACATTGTTGTATCATCCATGTTTATGTATTTACTGCTGCAGTACCTTCCATAGACTGTGCAGTCTTAGTAGGAATAAAATATGTGAGCAGTGTTTTCTCTATTCTTATGTAGATTGTCTCCTTGAGATTCTTTGGCTTGCTTTAAGTAAGAGATTCATCAAGAGTTTTGTCTACATTTCTGATGCACATATATCTATATATTGATTTCATCTTCATGTTACATGGCTCATTATAAATAATGCAGTCATTTCCTTTGATTGAGCAAAGCATTGTTGCAGCCCTCTTCATTAGGCCCTTTTCCAAAGATAACAGGTGAAGGTGGCTTGTCTCAAGCTCCTAGAAGGATTTTTTTTGAGTCCACTTCAGGATTTCAGCTCTAGAAAGTTATATCTCAAGGGATCCCAGAACATGGATCAAATCCTGCTGCCTCCATTTCTGGGAAAGGCGTTTTCCAGGCTTGGGTAGCTAGCCATTCCTACTAGGGAATTTCACATATCTATAGACAGAGTCTACAAAGGGCTAGAAAGCCTTGGGATCTCACCCTTCTTTAGAAGGTGACATATCTGGTAAATGCCCCTGCAATCCATCTCTGGCACAAACTTGTGATTTTTCTAAAAAAGGAACATCACAGTGGTATCAGAGCATCTTTCTTGGCTAAGCCTGTGGCCTTCAAAGCCCAAGAAAGAGAAAAAAAGATGAATAGGATGAGATTGATCTCATCCATTTTTGAGAAGAAGAAGAACCTCCCTAAGGAGGAAGAGAAAACAGAAAAGGAAGACCCCTGCACTTCCTATTCTCATCTAGAAGAAAATAAGGAGTTGAGCAGGAGAGAGACTCCATCTCTTGGAAGAAAGGAAAAGAAAATAATCACAAGTCTTATTCCAAAATATATGCAAGGCACACATGAAGATTTCAGGAAGGTTTGGAAGAAGATTGATGGAGAATCTCAAAGAGGGTTCGAAACTAAAGGAAGCCCTAGATTTGCACATGGTGAGGGTAAGCATGCAACCACACACCATGATGAACAACGCAGTCAAAGGAGGATGAAAGAAGGAGGAAAGGTGACTAAGGAGGAAACCCTTAATGATTTCTTGAAAGTATATGAGTCTCACACTCATGGATTCAGAAATCAGCCCACTTTTTTTGAGTTTTGCAAGAGCAAGGTGAAGGGGAAGGAGCAACAAGATAGATTTCATCTGTCTACTTTTGGAGGTTCACCTTCATATTCAGCCACAGATTGTGTGGAAGAGATAAACACCTTCCAACAACAGCACCACATTTCAGAAGAAGAAATCATCAAAGTTGCAACGCTGCATTTGAGAGGTAAGGCTCATGCATGGTGGGAACTTGAGTCCATTTCTTTTGAGAATAATAAAGCCTCATCTTATGTGGATTTCACTAAGTCATTGGTGAAAGGAATTGATCAAAACATTCTTGGAACTCATGAGATGGAGTTAACCCAAGGGACTCAAACAAAACCCTTGCATAGAAACACAGAAACACCTCAAGAAACCATTGGAGGGGTTGAAAACTTGCATCAAGCCTTATTGGAGGCCAAACTTTCATCCCACACCTTTGAGCAACAAACCAGAGAGATCTATTTTCCGAAGGTGGATCAGGTTATTGGGATGTTGCTGAACTTTATTGCAGAAACAAAGAGCAATAGCGCTGCCAAATCTAGAGATCATCTAGTACCTCATGCAGAGGAAGAAGGAGATTTTGCTCCAAATAGAGGGATTCTTATGTCTTTGCAAGAAGGTCCCTAGGATCTCATGCATGGAGATCAAGGCACACTTCATGATTCACATGTGCCATGGAAGATGAGGTGTAAAACCATGAAGATTCAAGGAGAAGATAGAGGAGAGGCCCAACACCATGTAATGAGGAGGGCCCATCTCTATCCATTTTTGGAGGTCATTACACCTAGGAAGGTGATTGAGCTATGCAGGGGAAGCATGGATACTATTGTTCATCCATGTATACATTCATCTTCAAATGATAATGTCTCACGGAGTGGAGACATCACACCAAGGGGGCCACTGGTTCATATGAGGAGGAGAGATGCTTCAAACAGTGAGGCATCAACTGGCAGTGTGGAGGCCTTGGGACAGCCTGTTGCAACATTGGGGGTTTTGGGTAAAACCAAAGCAGAGGGTGGCATCCCCTCACTATCACTCTTACCCACTCTCCTTTCAGTACCTGTGCTATGGCAGGAGAAGCAAGGGAGGGGCAGCAGCCTTCCCACTTGTACAGTTGGCATGGGAGCAATATATGCACACCACTCTTTGGAAGAGTGGGCACAGTCACTTCTTTTCCTTGGGAGGAAGAGGAGAGATTCATCTATGAGTTGCTCCATTTGCATGAATATAAAACACGGTAAGGAAAATTTTCATTTATATTATTTACATGTTGATTCCTTAACCATGTATATGTAGGATTATGCTCCAAGGAGGAGCATTATTTGTCAAAGGCTATTTGGTCTACTTGGGGCCAAGAGCATAGTTGATGGTCATCCCCTTGATGGACTTGGGGGAGATTTTTATTTTGGAGGACATGCTCACCATGCATCATACATCACTCATTTTCTCCGAATACATGAGGAGAATGTAGCAGCAAACCGGTGGTTGAGGAACCACATCTTTTATCATTCTCTATTGCAGTTTATGCTCAAACTACGCTGGTTGCATGAGAAGGATCAATGTCTCACTCACTTGATATATATGGCAGCCAGCATGACTTCTACTTTGGATATCTATGTTGCTATAGATCACACTATTGTTGGGAGCATGATTGGAAGAAGGGCATATAGGATGGATGTGTCCTTTGGGGGAGAAGATCCCCATACTTTTTGCAAGGCATGCTCTAAGGGGAGCATGAGAGATGGTGTGGGCACCATAGTGTAGCACTTATTTTTTCTTGAGGTGAGCCATGAGAGTGATGGGGAGTCATATGATGGTGTTGATCTCCTTCCCATCACAAAGGAGAGACATTGGGCCAGATTGATTCACAATGGAGGAGGGAAGATCTTCGGAGATCCAAACTTCATCTTGCCATTTGAGGGAAACCTTTCTGCAGCCCAAGAACAACCTTCACTCTACACTTTTCATGAGTGGAGAGGTGAATAGCATGGGGTATATGCCTACCACTTTCAGATTTTTAGCCCACCTTCTTTGTTGGAGCTCAAGGTGGAAGAAGATGTTCAGCAGTTGCCTTATCTGGAGGTGACTAGATTTTTGTGGATGATTGCTTGGGGATGGAGGATTCACATGAGGGGAATGTTCTTCCCAATTCATTTTGACACCATGCCTCAAGGAGACCTCTAGACAACACCTTATTTCCTTCTTGAGTACATTCCATGTTCATGATGACAGCCACATTGGCTATTTTACATTACTTGAGAGGAGCAGTATGGAGATTCTATGTTGATACAACATCTCATTCTTCATGGGGAGTTCATCATAAGGGGTGCTACAGTTGGAGGAGGAGGAAATCCTATAGTTATATCCTTACAAGTTGCTTGAGGTCAAGCAACATTTGGGAGGGGAGGACTGTAATGTTCCAAAATTTTGTGGAACATTAAAAAACTTTGTTTTTGCTTTAGGAGAAGAATAAATGGGTAGGAAAACCCACTGATAATAAAAATTTGAATAAGGAGCCCTTGTAATGTGAAAAGAGGTCAATAAAGAACTAGATTTCACACCCCATGTGTGAAAGAGGCAAATTGCAGGTGGATAATTCTAGAAGAGGCCAAGTTGACTGCACATATAGAGAAGATAAGATTCCCTTGGTGGGCCAGCGCAGTTTGCATGAGGAGGAGATCTTCTAGAGAGGAGAACCTAAGGTGTGGGGCCCATGGCAAAGCATCTTTCATTTTTTTTAAATGATAATGAAGCATCCATTATCATTCATGCTTTTGATTATCATTTTGCTTGTCTTCTCAGACAAGAGCATTCTCCAGCTATTTAGCTGAGATGCAGTGCTGCTAGCACTGGGTGTTCCTGAGCGGGAATCCCATATCTTCCATTGAGTAGCTCTTGGAATAGATTTTTCTTCATATTCCCCATATTTTGGCTTGAGGCCAAAGCATTCCATTCAACTCCAGTGTAGTCTCCATGGGTTGTTGAGTTGTGTAGCTGGGTGTTGCAGGGGAGGGTTTCTCAACACCACTTCCGACATTATATTTCAGAGGAGGGAGTCTCCATTACTTTGGGAGATCAGTGAGGGAGTTTCTGATCTTCATTCCATCATCTTTGGCATCAGGCCAATCCCTTCCATCAGCAGAAGAGCATCCCTCTTCCTTGACTGTGCAGTTCATAGAGAGCATTTGCAGTGAGGGTTGCAGCATTTCAGTGGGTGGTGAGATCTTCAATGAAAGGATCAGCCTTTCATCTAGAAGATCAAATAAAGGAGTTGTTTCAGCAAGGGCATCAAATTCAGCAAGCTCCTTTCATTTCCATTTTCTATTGAGTTGCAGCAGCTGCCCAACAACTCCGACATTTTGGGTAAAATGCCATTTTGTCTAGTTTTCATCCAATCCTTTTAGAGGATTGTTGTATTGTATTTTCAAGAGCAGAAGCCTTGCTCCCCCTTATTATTTGAGCTTACATTGTTGTATCATCCATTTTTATGTATTTACTGCTACATTACCTTCCATAGACTGCGCAGTCTTAGTAGGAATAGAATATGTGAGCCGTGTTTTCTCTATTCTTATGTATATTGTCTCCTTGATATTCTTTGGCTTGCTTTAAGTAAGAGATTCCTCGAGAGTTTTTTCTACATTCTGATGCACATATATTTATAGATTGATTTCGTATTCATGTTACATGGCTCATCAGAAATAATGCAGTCATTTCCTTTGATTGAGCATAGTATTGTTGCAACCCTCTTCATTGGGCACTTTTCCGAAGATAACAGGTGAAGGAGGCTTGTCTCAAGCTCCTAGAAGGATTTTTTTTGAGTCCACTTCAGAATTTCAACTCCAGACAGTTATATCTCAAGGGATCCCAGACCAGGGATCAAATCCTGCTGCCTCCATTTCTGGGAAATGCGTTTTCCAGGCTTGGGTTGCTAGCCATTCCTACTAGGGAATTTCACATATCTGTAGACAGAGTCTACAAAGGGCCAGAAAGCCTCCGAATCTCACCCTTCTTTAGAAGGTGACATATCTGGTAAATGCCCCCGCATTCCATCTCTGGCACAGACTTGTGATATTTATGAGAAAGGAACATCATACTATATATATATATATATATATATATATATTAAGTGGCATTTATACTTGTTCACTTATTGGGGTTTTTATCATTATTTTTCATGTTTTATTCTTTTCTTTCAATTTTTATTTCACAAATATATATTTTTTATGCCCCCCTCTTTCTATTTATTTCTATTTTTTCTTTTCTTTTCTTGGAAATAATTTAAAAGATGAAATATTATTTACAACATATTATCAATCTATCTTATAAAATATAGGACCCTAACAACGGCTTCAATGGGGATGGCATCGTCCTTGTGAGGTGCCAAGAACACCGTAGACTAGTAGCCCGATCCATCGGGCATACTATCCATATTCTGCAGTTGAATTGTTTCAATGTTGTTATTATAAATATGGCAACAACGCATCATAAAATTAGGGTCTCCTCTTCGGACTTAAATTTGTGATGTTATCCACCCACACTTGCACTGTGCAGTATAAAAATAAAATGATATTCACAATGGTCATAATGAAAGCTTATCTATTCTTGAGAGAAGTATTTTTTGAGCAGTCTGTAATTGATATGTCCACTTGGCAGTTCTTCTCCAGTAAATTCCTTCAAAAAGTATGCATTATTTCCTCGACAGGCTTCAATTTGGTAGGGTCCTTTCCACAGACTGTCAAAATTACCATGCTTGCCTTTGTCTTCATTATTTGCATCTCACTTTAAAACTAGATCATTTAATTTAAAATCATCTAATTTGGTCCTTCTGTCATGGGTCTTCTTGTTTTTGTCCTGAATTTCTTTAGTTTTGCTGTAGACCTCCTCCCTAGATTGCTGCAATTGTATGGTTTGATTTATCCTTCTCTGTAAATCATTTTCCTCTACTTGTGATTCCTGCAACAAATTTAGCACAGGAATTCCCATTGTGGTAGGAAAAATTGTATCCAATCCATATACCAATTGGAAAGGATACATCCCAATGGATTTCTTAGTGCCAATTATATGAGCCCATAGGGAATTAATCAACTTCTTGTTCCGGGATTTTTTATTTTCCTGCAACAGTTTCTTTATGATTTTTACTAAAATCTTATTAGAAGAATCAGCTAACCCATTCCCTTGTGGGTAATAATCAATAGAGTGTCATAACTTTATGTTATATCTATGACAAAAATCAATGATTTATTTGAAAACAATAACATTGTCAGTAATGATATTATTTGGACAACCAAATCTAGAAAGAATATTACCTTCTAAAAAAATGAATAATTATTGTGCATGTAGCTTGTATGGGTTGAATGGCCTTAATCCACTTGGTGAAATAGTCAGTGGCTGTCAAAATCCATTTATGTTAAGCTGAAGAGTTTGGATGAATTTCTCCAATAAAATCTATATCCCATTGTTGGAAAGGAGCCTCAACTAAAATTGGTTTCAATGGAAAGGGAAAAAGTTTTCTCTTGCCTTCAAATATTTAGCACTGATTGTTATAGCATCATTTTTCACCCTCATGTGATTCATGATTTTCTTTTTGGCCTTGGGCACCCATTCCCACAGACTTGAATAAAGTTCATAAAAAACAGTGTTTAAAATCCCATACGCGGGTATGCCCAGACTTTTCCGCGTGTATACGCGAGTCCAAAGATACTTTTCCGCGTATGCCATTAAAATCATAAAAAAATATATAAAAATCCCTATTTCTGAGGCTGGGTTGATGGTTATTCCTATAATTCAACCACCCCAGCCCGTGGCCAACTATTTCCAACAGATTGAAACTACTTTGAGAGAGTATAAAAGCCCCTCATGTGCATGGCCTAAGGGAGAGAGAAAATTATAGACATTATACTCTGTTGGAGCCCCAATTCAAGTCTGATTTCCTGTGCCTCTTGCACTTCCTAGGTTTTTACAGGAAACCCTTGTTTCCTAGAGATGTTCATTAGCTTATATGTCATCTCGTGTGCACAAGTCTTGAAAGTATCCTAGTGAGGCAAGGGCAGGACGGATCCGGACGATGGTCTGTTCGAAGATCGTGGAAGGATTCAGGTGATCTCTCCACCTTTCTATTATTGTACATGTTGTTCGTAATGAAGAATAACCATCTTGTTCTCGAATTCACGTGTTAATATCTGCTTGCATATGTGAAAAGATTGTTAATTAAGCATTTATTATTGTTTATATGATGTTTCACATGTATTACACTAACATTTAGGAGAGATATGTGTTGTACAACTAGATTTCCGTGCATGTTCTTTCTTGATTTCCAGGTTGAAGAGGAAGAAGGGTTGCTGGGGGTTCGGACCCCGCGGGATGTTGAGAAAAATACTGAGAGGGGAGGGGTGAATCAGTATTTAGGGCTGAACAATTTTTCTTTTCTTTCTCTTAAAACCATATGTTACAGTACAACATCCAACATGTATGTCCAGATATCTTATTATGTCGTTACTTAGAGCATTGCATCAGATAAGTATTAAGCATGATCAGAAATAACAGAGTAAACCATTAAACATGACCACTAGGATTTAAGGTGGAAACCCAATTCCGGAGAAAACCACCGCTGCTGTAATATTAGTCTTCAATATTTATTATAGAGAAAAATTCTTACAATATATGCTGGTGCAGACTTACACCAGCACGCAGGCAGCTACCTGCAGAAGGCTACAACCTTCTCTCGTTTACCAGCCTCTCCTGGAAGGGAGCTACTACCCCCTACTCTCATTTACCAGCTACCACTGAAGGGAGCTACAACCCCCTCTCTGAAGGCTTCGACCCTCAGCACCACTGCGGACCATGCTTCATCAATTTCATACTGGATCCACCAGTTTCCATATGACATACCTTGCCAGTCACCATATTTATGTATTTTCTGTATACTCACACCTGTTCTTCATAATTTCGTCTGTCATTCAAACCATGAATTCATCATCGTTAGATCATTATGTTCATGGGTGCATCGTAGTGTTGGATTTATCAGTTAAGAATAGAGCTCACCCATACAGATATTCTTTTGAGAAAATTTTATTCACCACCCTTACCATGCACCCCCACGTTCTCTATTTTTCTTCTCCTTATATAGATTTTCCTTTATTAAAACCATCAGTCAAAACCACGAACCGCTAATGGTATTCATTTATTTTATCTCACGGGGTTTTTGATTTTATTTATCAATTTTGAAGAATTTGACAAATAAATATATTTACAACTTTTTAAATTCCCAAGCCTTATGCCTAAAGTTTAACACTTCAGACTTTATAGAAATATCTAACGCTTCCAAATTAATCTTATGATAAACCTTTGACCCCGAGCCCACATACATGGTCAACAGCCAATCTGATATGCCCATCGTACCATAGTAAATTTCGCGCAAGTGCAGCATCCGATCACCGTTAGGTTAGCAAGCTTCCAGATCAACGATGTATATACATATCGCTCGATCTCCGATGCCGAACATTAACATGCGATGGTCTGTTGTACCTATGTTAATCTTTGCGCATCTTCAACAAATGGCGACCGTCCGATGACCCCTTCCCAGATCAACGACGCTCAACGATATCGCTGGGTGTCCTGGGTCGAACTATAACGCGTGATGGCACATAGTGAAAAGCGGTTTTGTATGATTGTACAGGGACGCGTGTCGTCCATTCTATGGAGTCGCTCCTCACCTCTTGAATACCATTTTCCCATTGAAAGCGGTGCGACGAAAACCATAAACCACCTTCACTGTTCCTCCTTCGTGGTTCCGTCCTTCGCTCAAGGTTCCGTTCAAATGGTTAGTCTGGGTTTTGCACAATAACTCTAGTCTATCTTTGGCAGGATTTCGAACAAATGTAGTTCTCTTCCGACGAGATTTTCTTACAAACATTAACTCGTTACAATTCAATGTCATTCTTCAAATATGCTATGATATATATAACATATCAACCTTCCATTTCGGAGTTCTATCCTGTCACCAATAAGTTCTTCAATGGATACACTAAATGCCTCGAGAGCCCCTCATATATTCAACTAAGTAGTTCCATGACTCCAAATATCAAACTAAGCCATTTCTATTACAAGAAGGTCTCATCCTGGAATTCGAATCCTACCACCATGATTCCACAACAGGGTTTCACTTTTAACTCCATATGCAGAGACTCATACAGAGGTTCAGGGGATTCCACACAAGAATTACATCAGTCAATACACATATAATACACATATCCCTAACTCTGCAACAATGATTTCATTCCTCTCTGGGTACCGAAGGTATCCTCTACACAAAGTCATATATATTCCGCATTTACTCAACCATACTTAGCACAATTCCAGCTCTTCATTTAACATATACAAATCTTGGCCAGATATTCAATTTGTCCTTCAATCTATTACCTTGTCTCTTTTGCCTTATGGATAGTTTAGATGTTGCTCTTGTATTTGCCAATTTCTTTCTTTTTTCCTTATGGATAACAGCGAGATGCCGCTTTCTCATGTTCTTGCCAATTCCTTTTCCATCAATGACAACATTTCCAACACGGGATCTACATCAAACGTAGGATCTACGGGTGAGTTCTACAATCGATGTTATCTAGTTTTTAGCATACAAGTTTGGTTGTGTGAGTCCTTCTTTAATATCAAGTCCTGATCTGTGGAGGTTTTAGACCCAACGACCTCTAGGGAGTTATTTCCCGAAACACTGATGGCATGTGGTAACTTTCTTATGAACATCTGCAAATAGGGTAGGCCAGTAAAAACCAGTCATTAGGATTTTTTTGGCTGTGGTTTTCCAGTATAAATTCCCTCCACAATCCACTTGATGGAATTCCTGCACGAATGTTTTTTCTTAATCCTGCAATAAAAAATTTAGAAAAATACCTCCAACATATTTCCAATAGACATTTTTATCTAAAATGAAAAAATTCATAACTTTTAACTAGAGAAATCTAGAATTTGTCTTTGTTAAACCAGGAGGAGCTTGTAAATTTTGTAATAGAAAAATAATATCTGCATAACAAGGAGAGGTAGAAAATTCTTCTGATACCTGTGGAGTCGCCTGCTCTTCCTATTCATCAAGTTCAGCTATAACGTTTATATCTAGTGCATAAAAATTGGACTCAACCATTAGTTTCGCTAATCCTTGACCTTTGATGAGCTTACTAGGTTTGATATCAATGTCATATTCTAGGATAATTGCAATCCATTTGCCTCTTTTCCCATTTGGGCCAGTTTGTGTAAGGATATGTTTTACCGTAGTATTTGGGATAAATACAATGAATGGGAATGTAGAATGTAAACTATGAAATCTTTTATTAATTTCACTAAAGCAAAGGCTTGTTTCTCCATGATATTGTGTTTTAATGAGGCATCCCTCAAAGCTTTGCTAAATAAAGCAATAGGTTGTTCATATCTTTCACTATTTTCTGCAACAAAACTGTTGCAATAGTGTGTTCAGATGCAAAACAAAAATTCATCAAATCCTTTTTAAATTTAGGGCTAATTAACACATGAGCTTGTGTCAATGCTTGAAGTTACTTCATCAAATGATTGTTTTTCTTCTAGGTTCCATTTTACTTCAGTGTATTTTCTCAGCATATTAGTTATAGCCCTTAGAAGCTCAACTAAATTAGGTATAAATCTCATAAATTTATCCCACCAATGAAAGATTGCACTTCTTTTTTTTCTTGGAGGATCAATTTTCATAATTGCTTCGATACTAGTGGGATCAATTTTAATACCATCTTTTGAAATTATATGGCCTAGAAATTTTCCTTCTTCTAAACCAAACATATATTTCTTTGGATTCAAAGATATGCCATATTTCCTACATCTTTCAAAAGATATTTTCAAATGATGTAAATGATACTCATCAAATTTGGAGAAAACGGTTATGTCATCTAAATACATCAAGATGAATCTGTCTCTTTCATCAACAAAAGTATATCCATTTCTCTTTGGAAATTAGCCCCTGCATTCATAAATCCAAAAGGCATTTTGACATACATAAAAGTTCCCCAAGGTGTTGTAAAATATGTCTTATCTTGGTCATCACGATGTACTAAAATATGGTTGTAACCAAAAAAACCATCCAATGATGAGATTATGCTTGATCTAACTACCCTTTGAAGTATATGATCCATCCTTGGTAAGGGGTAGTTATCTTTGAGAGAGCCTTTATTCAGGTTTCTAAAATCCACACACAACCTTATTTCACCAGACTTTTTCCTCACTAATACCAAATTTGATACCCATTTAGAAAATCTGAGTGGTACTATAATGTTTGCATTAAAAAAAAATTTAACCTCCTTCTCTATCAAAGGAAGTAGAATAGGATTAACTCTCATCAATTTTTATTTAAAATGTTTTTGATCTTCTTTGATGGGTATGGTATGCTAAATTATAGATTTTTCATAAATGTTTAAATCTTGATATGCCCATGCAAAGACATATGTATATTGTTTAAACAAATATATGTGCCTTTTTTTTTCTTCAAGAGGTAATGATTTGGAGAGCTTCACAATTTTATGATTTTCCTCAGTACCTATACTGCAATCCTCTACTTCGGATCCAGTTGGCTGAATTGAATTCTTTTTTTCTACATCATTAAAATAAAAAGAAAATCCTTCAAGTGGTACAAGACCCCTTGGAATTGTATTATTCTTTAATTGCAATATTTCAGACTCCTCAAAATTTTCATCAGTTTGATTTAAAATGTTTCCCTCTTCATTTTCTTCACTATCTTGTCCTATGTCAATGTTCATATTTTCAGTCTTCTTTTAGCTATAGGAAATTATCGAGTTGTTTGTCATTATCGAAAACATGCCAGTATCTGATATTATCAAGAATATCAGGTCTATGTTTTACATAATTTTTTAGTTTCCTACTTGCTCTAAAAGGCATTTTTCAAGTACTTGTAGAAGTAGCTAATGCATCAGCAAAAACATTTTGATCTCTAGGAATTAATGATAGATGGTATTCTGGAAAGTATTGAAAAAAATATAAAACTAAATTTCTATAGGCTCTCATTCTAGGATGTTTAGTTGAATATTCACGTTTGATTTGTTTTATCATTAATTAAAAATCTCCATGAATTGAAATCTTCTTTGCTCCCATTTTTTTTAATTTTTACAGTCCTAATAGAAAAGCTTCATACTTGGCTACATTATTTGTGCACTCAAAATTCAGTTTGTAAGGATATTTCTTTATTTTACCTAATTTTGTATTAGAGATCCATACTCCAATAACAACCCCTTCTTTACTCACTGCTGCATCAAAATCCATGTTCCATAACCCATCTGGTTTTTTACTTGTTCTTGAGTTTCCATATGTTCATCTTTAACATCTTTCTCTTTTGATTTCATGTCACAACCTAATCTTCTATTTCCGAACAAATATCATTGTGCAAGATGAAAGAATCCATATATGAATGCACATATTAGACAGGACAATTGTTGGGTTTTTGTGGCTACTCAACATATATTTTATTAAGGTCTCCCTATACAATTTTCTTTGTTGGCCAAAAACAGGTATTTGTTCATATGTCATATTGAGTTGTAATGTACCCTATAATTTTTCTCCCCATGATCTCGACAAGAGAATGCCATACTTAGGAGGAATATCGGACACAACAATATGCATCACTAAACTTTTGGCTGGTGCTATCACTCTGTAATTTCCCAAGGCTGTGGAGGAAATCCATAGGTAACCACAAAACCACTTTGGAAGCTGGGATCTAGCCCTTCCATCTTTAGAGAGGGATCTCTCTGTATGATTTAGATTTTTTGATTAAATGTATTAGGCTAGTTATTGAGTTCAGAGGTTGAATTTGAAAGATTTGGTTGAAACTGCAAGGAAATCCCATTGGGTAATGAAGTCATAAAACCTTTAGTAAATCAAGTGCAGAAATAAAAGATTAAGTGTAGTGGGGCAAGGTAGGCAGAATATTGGATCTTTGGAGCTTTTGTAGTGGATCGGAGGAAATGTTTAGATTTATTTAAACATAGAGCATTTAGAAATGAATTCTATATATAATTTTAGTTTTAAAACACATATATTGTTTATAAGCCAGAGTAGAGTGTAATTAGACAAATTCAACCCGTAATTTTCTTTAAACAATACATATAAGAATAACATATGGAAAAAACACATAAATAAAAATTTCACAATAGGAAAAACATCACCAAATCGTCTGACACATGAATCCTGGAACAACTTTCTGTATTACTGAAAATGATCACATTTATCTCAGTGAAAAAATTTACATCAAAAAGCTTCTTTCTTCATACAAGTCCCAACCCATAACACTTCAAATTATGAAGCATTTATACAATCTTTTACTAAATATATTGATTTAAAATATCAATATTTATTACAAAATATCTCAAAACTATTTATACAAAAATAGTACAGATATATAGGATAAAAAAATTGTTGAAAATGCTGGCACTATCTTCAAGGATTGCTGGTTACAACTCAATCTGGAAAATTGTTGCTTTGTTGCTGACGATGTGAAACTACCTTTTACTCCAGAATTCTACACAACTTATCCCATCTATCCTCAACTGGGATAGAAAATTTAGCCAACTTCCTGTAGCTTTCATCCACCTTGGTATATTTTTGAAATGACGGTTTTAATAGTAAAAAATGTTATAGTTCATGTTTAATGAGCATATCGAATTCTAAACCATCCATGAAGGCTTTTCCTCTAATTGTTCCTCTGGTAGTGGAAAATTTTTATTTTTCCTTACCTATGGTGTACAAATTCTGTTGATAATTCCCCTGTTTAACTAACTTGTCTCCAACTCCTTTTAGCTTTGGTAGCCCCTTTTGATGCAACACATTGAATTTTCTGTGAAATTTATGAGTGTTGACCTCCAATTTATGGAATTTATTCTCTAATTCGAACATTAGATTCTTTTTTATAAGGACCCTTTTACCTTCAAGGATGGATTATATCCTATATGTGATCCCAAAATTTTCTAATTCATCCTTAGTTTTTGAATTTAGGACCTTGATCAATGTATTTGCTTCACCTGGCATTTGTCCAAAACTGTCCTTTACCTTTTCGATGATCTCTTTTGATCTCGTAGTAGTTCCTCCTGTTCAAAAATTATTTCGATAGAAGGCCAAATTTTAGTGATTTCTTCATTTATTTCAATCCATATCTATAACTTATACTAAATTCTTGAAAAAAACAACTTCACAAAATAGGTTCCTTTCTACTTTTGACAGAGAGGAAGGAAAAATGTAGATTGCATTCCTCCAAGCAGAAGTTCCTTCTCCCAAAACTGCAAATTACTACAAGAAGTTTGTCTTTTCTTTCGATGTTGATCAAATTCATCCCATTGATTAAATGGATCTGCACAAACAAACCAGTGAGATGTTGTATCCAACCTTGACCAACAAGGCAATAACAACTTCAAAATTGCAGGCGTCAATCACTAACATCTAGTCTCAATTAAAGCTTGAGAAGATATCCTTTTTGGTTAAAGACACAAAAATTAAATCATTAGAGAATTGAATTTAGTGATAAAATTAGGATATGATCCTAAATATGTAAAGGTTGGAGAATAAATTGTTAAAAGGAAGATGGTAGACATAACATCATTGAGATAGCAACCCAAGCTTCCATCCATTGAATATCCTCAAGGAAAATAAGTTGGAAACTTAGAGCAAGAAAAATAAGATATGTTCAGGATCATCATTGAACAAAATGTCCAAATTAAACAAATGGAGGGTTAGTTGGAGAAATTGTTAGAAGAAAAGGAACAATACTCTCAGCTAGAAGTTATTCCACTCAAAACAATTCCTATTGCAGGCATAATTCCCATTGCAAGTATATCAACAATACAAGAATCCACTTCAACATCCATCACAATAGATGTACAACCCAAATATGTGTCAACGGAATTGATTAAGGGCATGGAAGACATGCCCATCAAAGAGAAGGAAATTAAAACTTTGAAAGCTCAACTTAAAACCCTTCAAGAACAGAAGTTAAAGATTGATAATACATATGTTGTAGAGCTTCCGAAAAGTCACATGTTGACTCGAAGAATTGAACAACAAGATAATGAGTCTCCTATGGCTTAAACCATTGCATAGGCTAAGGAAACTATATGGATCAAAATAAATGAAGAAATCACTGGCCTTCTATCGAAATAAATTTTGAATAGGAGGATCTAGTACAAAGTTCAATAGAGATCATTGAAAAGGTAAAGGACAATTTGGGACAAATTCCAGGTGATGAAAAAACATTGATCAAGGTCCTAAATTTAAAAGCTAAGGATGAATTATAAAAAATTGAGATCATAGACAGGACATAAACCATCCTTGAATTTAAAAGGTTCCTTACCAAAAATAATCTAATGTTCCAATAAGAGAATAAATTCCATAACTTGGAGGCCAAAATTCATAAATTTCACTGAAAATTCAACGTGCTGCATCAAAAGGGGATGCCAGGGCTAAAATGAGTTGGAGACAAGTTAGTTAAATTGGAGTATTATCAACAAAAGTCGTACACCATAGCCAAGGAAAAATCAAAATTTTCCATTATCAGAGGAAAAATGATAGGAAAAGCCTTCATGGAGGGCTTAGAATTCGATCTGCTCATTAAACATGAAGTAAAAATTTGTTCCTAGTCAAACCAAATTTTTAGAAATATATCGAGGTGGATGAAACCTACAGGAAGTTGGCTAAATTTTCCATCCCATACATAGATGGGATAAGTTGTGTATAATTTTGGAGTGAAACGCAGTTTCACATATTCAGCAACATAGCAGCATTTTTTCAGGCCGAGTCATCACAAAAAATCCTCGAAGATAGTTCCAACAGCTTCAACAATTTTTGTTATCCTATATTTCTATACTATTTTTGTATAAATAGTTTTGAGATATTTCATAATAAATCTTGATATTTTAAATCAAGATATTTAGTAAAATATTGTATAAATACTTCATAATTCGAAGTATTATGGGTTGGGACTTGTATGAAGAAATAAGTTTTTTGATGTAAATCTCTTCATTGAGCTAAAAGGTGATCATTTTTAGTAATATAGAAATATTTTGCAGGATTCATGTGTCAGACGATTTGGTGATGTTTTTCCTCTTGTGAAATTGTTATTTCTCTGTTTTTTCCATATGTTATTATTATATGTATTGTTTAAAGAAAATTACAAGCTGAATTTGTTTAATTACACTCTACTCTGGATTATAAACAATTATCAATCTTTAACTTCTATTCCTGAATGTTTTTAAGTCGAGCTTTCAATTTTTCAATTTACCACCCTTTGACGGACATGTCTTCCATGACCTTAATAAATTTTTCTAACGCATCTTTGGGCTATACTCCTGTTGTGATGGTTTCTGAAGTGGATACTTGTGTTGTTGATATACTTGCAATGGGAATTGTGCCTGCAATAGGAAATGTTGTGAGTGGAATAACTGCTAGCTGAGAGGACTATTCCTTTTCTTTTAACAATTCTCCAACTCAACCTCCATTTTTTTAATGTGGACATTCTATTAAATGACGATCTTGAACATTTTTTCTTTGTCTTTCTCTAAGTTTCCAAATTATTTTCCTTGAGGATCTTCAGTGGATGGGAGCTGGAGTTTCTTTCTCAATGCTTCTATGTCTGCATTCTCCCTTTTAACAATTTCTTCTGCATTCTTTACATATTTAGGATCATATCCTAATTTTATCACTAAATCCTCTAATGATTTAATTGTTGTGTCTTTAGACAAAGAGGAAATATTCTCAAGCTTTAATTGAGACTGGATGTTAGTGACTGAAGCTTGTAATTTTGAAGCTATCATTGCCTTGCTGGTCAAGGTTGGATACAACATCTCATCGGTTTGTTTGTGTAGGTCCATTTGATCAATGAGATGAATTTGATCTGTATCGAAAGAAAATACAAAATTATTGTATTCATTTGTAGTTTTGGGAGAAGGAACTACTACTTGGAGGAATGAAATATGCATTTTTTATTTATTTGTGTCAAAATAGGAAAGGATTCTATTTTGTGAAGTTCTTGTTTGTTTCCATAACTGAGTATAATTTGTAGCTTTTAGTATCTCATTTTTATTCTTAATTTCTTTGTATTTAGCAAATATTTTTGGCTCAGCCTGGTCATGAACCAACTCTACTATTTGAGATATGTCTGGAGGCTCTTGGGAGATCGAGGAGGATGGAGATTCTTTAAAAATAACTTTAATTCTTTTAAAAATAGAAGAAAAATAACCTGTCAAAACTATAGTGGACTATGTATTGTCTTCATGTAGGAAATATGATGCTATATTGGTGTTCTGCTTTTTTTTTTAGATTAAGAAATATTTTGCTCAAATATATAAGACTGAAGGGGAAATATCTTGACTTGACATTTTTTCCTATCTCTCCTTTGGCTCTAGAGTTTGTGCAATTGTTTTAGATATAACCTGCTATTATACCTCCTGTAAGGTAGTTTTCTCTCACATATCTTGATTCATAAATTTCTCTATTTCAAGGCTTGATGTGTGAGTATAGGGAGTAGTATTTTGTTCTACTCTGAGCTTTGAGATGATGCTAAAGGGGTCACATGACAAGGTGAAGCTGAGTTTAAAATTCATTTTTTTTTATAAGAGAATCAACTTCCTTTCCTCTTGCCATTGTATTACAAATAAATGGCCCAACCAATGTTTTGATTTTAAATTGAAATTTATTTTTTGCTGAAAAAAATGCAAATTATTCATATTGATCATATGTGTGATATATTCCAATGAGAATATCCTCATAGGAACATACTTAGGTAACCTTTATGGAAGCAATTCACATCCATACACTCTTATTTCTATGTAATTTTGGTATAATTTAGAAGAGAATCAACTTCCTTTCCTCCTGCCCTGGTGTTAGGACTCCACTATGTATCATTTTTTACTATATACTTTGACACCGTCTTACCTTTATAACCATGTTTAAAAAGGATTCCATTATCATTTTCATTTACTTTATCCCAAGGTATATAAAATCCTCTTCTTTATTATATGTTTAATCTGTTTGCATATAATTCCATAATACTCTTATATTTTATCTTTAATCGAAGTGGATTGTTGCTAACATAAGTCTAAAAGATCGCAGATAATCTATGTGCTGTGCTGGAGCAATCGGCCGTTGCTGAAACAGTCAAACTTTGTTGCTGAAACAGCCGACTCCGTTGCTGAAACAGTTGACTTCGTTGCTGAAACAACCAGCAAGCACGCAAATTCCGTCACTTGTAATTTGCGATTCTGGAAGAGTATTTGGTGGAACAATGGCAACAGCATGAAGACGTGGTTACACGAATTATTCTGAAGATAGCATTCTTGTTGTATCTGTTAGAGTCGGTCCTTACAGCCCTCCGTCAGAGATCGTTTCGCTTTTGCATATTCATTCTTAGGTGTCTCGCTTGTTCCACTTTGTTGAATTTCGCTAGGATCATGCCACTGACTGACGAGGGGGTCTGGTTGTCCTTTGTTTCCTCATGCTTGTACCTACAGGGCTATTTAAAAATTCCTCAAAAAATTACTGAAGTTTATCGTCATTTCATTCATGGTCATTAAATATCAGTTTCGTTAAAAAAGTATTTAGTCCTAGAGTCTAGGGTTTTCGAGTCTTTTGCATATATGTCATAAAGCCCGCAGGCCATGAGGTTGGTTTCACAAGTTTTGATTTCATATTTTTATTATCATAAGCATTTGAAAACATTTCTAGTCCAAAACTCTATTTTGGAACTAGAAATTGTTTAATTTCATTTTTGTAACAATTGTATCCATTTCACCATGAGAAGCTTCACTGCAAGCCTCTGATCTTTTCCTAAGCTAAAGTGCCGCATCCCTGCAAAAGACAGCAAAGTTATCGGTCCAAAAATTCAGAAAAGCCAAAGGAGAAAGCATTGTAATAAGAGACCAAATGTCAAAATAACAAACATTATGAAAGTGGGTTCTCAAACACATTTGAAATCAAATTTGATTGCATGAGATATTTTCTTCATGTATAAAACATGACAAACAAACTCATTTGTAAAAATCCGCAAGGCAGAAGTCAAATTCGTGTTTTTGGAGGTCGAAGACAAGTTGCAGAATCGTTGACAGCGTTTGGAAGTGGGTGCTACCCACTTGAGGTGCGCACTACCCACTTGAGGGGCGCTACCCACTTGAGCGCTGCAGCCAGTGCAAAATTTGAACGGGCGCTACCCACTTGAGGGGCGCTACCCACTTGAGCAGGCGCGCTACCCACTTAAAACAGAGCCCAGAAAATTCGTTTTTTGCGCCCAGATTCGATTCAAGTCGACTCCAAAAGCTTGCAATCAGGTTCTAATCATTGCTCAGTAGATTTTTAATATGGTTTTGATGTCATTGATGTTGGGGAAATAAGCCATGCTTGGAGAGAATCCCTCATTCACATGCAAGTTAATTCTGTGAGGGTTTTGAAATTGTATGGGCAGTTTATGAAAAATTTGAAAACCTTTGAATGGTAGATATGTTCACACCTTGGCACGTTGTATAGATGATCCTCACGCCCTCAGTTATCGTCTTATCACTGTTGTTCATGCCTTTCATTTTTTTTTGCACAGTCTTATGTCGACTAGTCTATAGCCCTCATTACCATAATATCACCATTGTTGTTATTATCATTCTATTACCACTGTGATAGTAATTTGTGTCACTATGGTTATTGTCGTGCTCTCCCTATTATGCAGTTCATAAATACAGTCCTATACTTGCTTGCTTATTTGACAAATTTTTCCCGTCATTACCAAAAGCTTGCACCATACTTTGCAATTGGCACTCATTTGTGAAACTCACTTATGGTCAAAACAGTGATAGTTTTCATGCCACTAAAACAGAGCCATCCTCATTGTAATTTTGTTTTCCTGTGATACTTTGGCACGTGGGTGATATCTATTGGGTGTTGAAACATACATTATAACTTTTCTTTCACTCCATCTATATCAGTATCCATATTGCAAATATATTGTTCAAAGCCATGTCAGAGACAGAGTCAGTTTATGAGCGGGAGTCGGACAGTGATTCCACAACGGAGGGTAATGTGCCACGGAGGCCTCACAGAGGTGGCAAAGGTGGTAAACATCTCAGGGAGGAGCCTACTTCTTTGGCTCAATTGCAGGCATGTCCGCTTGCCATGGATTGTTTTCGGCATCAGTCATGTTATCGATTCTGTGAAATGATTTCACAAACCCAGCTTCATCGTGAACTAGCTCGTCTGTTTGTTCTTCATTTACGTAATGGCCATGTAAATCTCGCTGGAGTATATTTCTTTCCGTCACCAATGACTATTGCTCAGGCCACTGGCATCCCAAATATAGGAGAGGAATGGAACAAACGTCAGCATTTAGAGAAATCTCACTATGAGCCATATATAAAACCTGGGTATATGAGGCACTTGGGCAGAGTTTTTCCTTTCAGATTCCTGAGGGATGAGTTTGCACCGCTGATGAAACTCATCATTCGGTATTTCAGTTGCGAGGGCAGATTCGCGCGTCTCTTTGCGTACCATGTCCGTTTGTTGATGCACTTCACAAGGGTACGTATGATGAACATTTCGTATTTCATGTATCGCAACATAGAGAGGATGATGATCTTTGTACAGAAGAAGAGCCCAACACAGCAGCATAGAAGTATATATCATTACGCTTTGATCAAGATCATAGTGTTACATCAGTTGGCACAACAGGGTATCACTTGGGAGGATTTCATCTCTCGAGACTTTTTCACAGCGCCACAGCCACCTCCCGAGGTAGTTCATGAGGTAGGAGAGCCTTCACACCAGCCAAACATTCCTGAGATTGAGCATATCAGCACTCCATTATTTGTGACATATCAGCGAGGCCACAGGGCCTTATTTGCAGCTACACGGTGAGTATTATCTCCACAGGATGTGGAATGGGTCTCGCCTTCTTCTTTAGCATAGGTACAGATCCAGGACAGGGGCAAGAAGCCCATGCATGATGAGGGCCCATCAGGAGGCCGGGACACGGATTTCACAATCATCGATGTTGATGCGAGCTCTCCTAGCTCGAAACTGAGGGAGATCATCCAGGAGCAAAGGGCCGAGAATGACACGTTGAAAGATCAATTGCAGAAGGCTCAGTGGGTGATAAAATATCTGGAGCAGTGCAACAAACAGCTAGAGGATGAGCACACACTTTATGAGCTGCGTTGAATCCGTGAGGATCGACAGTTGGCTCGGAAGAGACCCGACGACATGACACCAATTGATCGAGATTCTGTACTCACGCATGTAAACATCCATTTGGAGAAGTTGCTGGAAAAGGCCAATAGAGAGAAGGACATGCTTCGTCACATGAAAGGCCATTATTGGGCTCGCATGCATGTTTGCAAAGCGAGAATGAAGATTCTGAAAAGGAGGTTGAGCGAAGCACTAAAACGACGAAAAAGGCCTGATCCACTCCGGATTTTGGCCGATGCTTCGTTGGCTGGGCAAGATACATGATGGAGGATATTCGCTCCAAATTTGAGAAAATTCGGAGAAAATTTTGTCATTTTGAAATATTTTGGTCTAAAAACAGGTTTTTCAGTTAAGCGGGTAGCGCACTCATATGCTCATTTTTTTTTGGTACACTTGCTGAAGGAAATCTTTGCATTTTTGGATTTTTCATGGTAAATTATGCATCCTTAGGCATTTCCGAAGCATTTCATCAGATTCTGGATGGTCAAAAAGCTCGAAAACACCATGAAAACCACCTTGCTGCCACCTTTTGCACCAGCAGGAAGTACTTTTGGGTGAATGAAGCTTTGGAGGGGCAAATGAGCTCCAAATTGAGAAATTCCACTTGGGTTGGATAGTAAACATCCCGGGCTTTCCAACGAGCTATCATGAGCTCAATTTGGATGCCAGGAAGTGCCTCAAAATTAGGTTGAAAGGCGCACTACCCACTTAATTCAGGGGCGCTACCCACTTAAATTTTTGGCTGAATTTTCAACTTCCAACTCAGAATTTCGGCCAGTTGGGACCAGTTTTGCTTGTGGATGAAATTTTTGGGTTTTCATGATGTAAATTGATGGTTGGCATGTAACTTTGGCTCATTTTTATCTATTCTAGAAGATTCACTCTTAAAAAAGTGAAAATCATGTAAATGAATCAGTTTCCACTCTTTTAGAGGCAAGTTGTTAGCTGCCTAGATTTTAGTTCCTTGATTAGACTTTGGTTGAAACTGATCCCTGAAGAGGAAATTCGACCCCTAGAGGCATGGGAAGGGGTTAGAGTGATCTATATATTGTAATTTCTAATACATTCTACAGGTTGGACTCTTGGGAGACTTTTGGCACCATTGTACATATTTTTTCATATTTTGGCTAAGGAAAGATCAGAGGTTTTGCGGCACCTGTTGGGATTCTTGTGGTGTTCTATTCTTGATGGTGTTTCTTCTCTGTTTATTGTAATTTATTCATGTTTAATGTATGCCATTCCTTTCATATGCTTCTGAAACTAAATTGAATGAGTAGATGAGGTTGAAACCATTGTTTACAGTGCTCTGCCTTTGAATTCATTTAGTTTTACATGTTTTCGACTGTTTGGAGAGGATCCAAGTTCTTCTTTGTCCTCTTCAGATCCTTATCATTCTAATCCATCCATATATCCAATCAAAAGCATCAAGACAATCACCTACCTCACCCCAACTCGAATTCTGCAGAGATCTGACCTTATCCCCGGACCCAAAATTTGTTTTTCCCATTTCTCCAACGAAAACTCAAAAAATTAAAATCAAACAGACCTATCTCTTTACTAGCCTAAAATCAGTATCAATTTTGACTCATCGCAGCCCATTAAAGATCCTTTGCTGAGATAGACCCGGAGAGAGCCCTCTCCTGTCCTCGTAGGGCTAGCTACGAGGCTGAGCTTGGTTTGATGTAGCCTTGAGTTTTACCTTAATTCAGCCTAAGGTAGATTTGAGCGCTAACATAGTGGCGACCATACTGGGGATCTCTCAATGGTTTGCTTGTTGATGTGTCTGTTTCATGAGTCTTAGACGGAGTCTGAAGTCACGCCAGGTAGCTTTCGAAACGCTTTTGCCATGCATAAGCGGTAGTAGATAAACGCTGCTTCAGTCGATCTCCGGTAAGCTTGTGAATGCAGCACTTGATTTGCAAATTACCCCAGTATACTTGTTCATTCTAGACCTTTGGATGATTGACTCTAGAAGTCGATAGGCTGAAAATAATTGATTGTGTTTCTTGAAATTTATCCCGAGAAGATCAATACACTGGCTTCAAGAAGGAATACTAGGTCAAATCCTGACCCTGATCCACCAACAATATTTGAAAATCCAAATCTGATTCCTAGGATTCTTAGAAGACAAGGAAGTCAAGAAAGTTCTGAAAGAGAAAGTCAAGTGAGTTTTGGAAGTTCCAGATTGCTTTCTAGATCTGCATCCTGTCCTGTGAAAATTATATATGTTGACGAAATTCCTTTTGATGCACGATTTGAAACATCCTTATTCGTAAATTTTTCTGAAACTGAATTATCAAGATTAGTTCCGGATCCATTGTTTGCTGAAGATTTGCAATATAGATTTGTTTCATATCATTTGGATAGACAGTTGCAAAATTCCGTTGTGGCTACCGACACTCCCGAATTCACTGAATCTGCTTCACAAATTCTTGGACCATCTGAATTTGCATCTAGTTCACGGATTCCCACTGAACCTCCCTTTATTCCTACCATTCCCGTTCAGCCTGAGTTTTCTGATCAGAAATCCATAGTAGTTTCTCCTCCGTCTCCACCGCATACACCACATACTCCTACTGCTCCTAATCCTCCTGTTTCTCCGAGACAACAGATTATCAATCCGCCAAGAGTCATGGCAGCCAGATTTTCCCCTCTTGCTTTGCCAGCCAATTTAGATCCTATGCCTGCTGATTACCAGAGCAAGATTCCCATATTTGATGGCACACCACAGAGTATATCAGCTCAGTAGCATATTATTCGGATGACAAACTTTTTGGATCTGCATGAAGTTGATGCAGAAAATGTTTCAATGAGATTGTTTGCCCAGACTTTTGGAGAAGTTCGTAAATGGTTCAGAGCTCTACAAGCCAGAAGTATCAACACATTGCAAGAACTTCAGGATCAGTTTTTAGATCGATGGGAGATGAAAAAAGATCCACTGCAGATCACTTCAGAGTATACAAACATCAAGCGTAATCCTGGTGAGTCCGTTCAGGATTATATCATCAGATTTAATACAGTGTATAATGCAATTCCAGATGACTTAAGACCATCTAAAAAATCAGCTCTTCTTAAATTCCCAGATGGCTTTGATCCGGAGATGGCTTATTCACTACATGACAGAGATCCGCCTACCTTAGAAGATATGCAGAAAATTGCTGTAAGTGTTGAGGCGAACCTGAACGATAAGAGAGCAAGGTTGAAAGCAGAGAAAAGAGTGACAATAAAAGAAGAGCCTTCCACATCTACATCTGAACAGCACTTGATTCGTGAGATGGAAAAAATGTTCAAAAGAATGAACCTTGACAAATCAGAAATGCAGATTCGGAATCCAAACTATCGTGGCTAGCAGCAGCCACAGTTCAGAATAAAGCAGCGTGAACAAAGACCACAAGAGCCGGCAGCCCAACAGCAGATTAAGACTCCTCTTTTGCAGAATTTTGTGAGTCAAGATTCAGACGATGATGATGATGTAGCAGGTGAGCAAAATAATTTCTTTACTCCGACGATCTGCCTATTTATATTACTGAGGATGAAGAATATGGAGAAAGTTCAGCTGCTCAGAAAGATGAAGATTTCATTTTAGCAAATGATGCGGAGTTAGAGGAAGAGTCAGATGAATACCAAAGAGGATATTTGAAAGCTTTGTCTGCTCAACAGAAGAAATACTCATTGAGAAACCGAGATGTGCCCATAAATCCAATTCAAAAACGAAAAGAAGCTTCAGCACCAAAGGCAGATTCACCAATACCACAGAAGAAAGGAAAAGAGACAATCGATCCCGCAGCTAGTAAAGTATCATCAGCAGAAAAGGTAAATCAGCCAAACATAGTGAAAGACAAGGCTGAAAAGAAGGAAGTTCTGGTCAAAGAGGTAGAGAAAGTTTCAGCATTTAGTTTGAAAAATGAAATTTCCAAATTAAAAATATCTATTCCTTTGACAGAAATCATGAAGAACAGCAGCTACCGCGGTCAAGTCTCCAAAATTCTGAACTTTGATCCAATGTTCGACACGGTAAATGTTGAGGATGATCAGCCATAATTGATTTTTGGGCCTGCATTAGATGGTGAGTCTCCTGACAGTGGTGTTCCTCCATTTTATATCAGTTTGAGGTTGCATGAATATGTTTTGCACAATGCCATGTTCGATTCGGGTGCTTCGCACAATTTGATGCCAAAGGCGATCATGGAAAAGTTGGGGCTAGACATTACAAGAAAATATCATGATTTGTATTCATTTGATTCCAGCCGTGTGAGATGTATAGGACTCATCAAAGATTTGGTTGTAAGCTTAGATCAAATTCCAGCAAAGAATGTCTTAATGGACGTGGTGGTGGCGGACATTCCTCCATGATTTGGAATGCTCCTCTCGAGATCTTGGGGGGCAAAGTTGAAAGGTACACTTCAGTTAGATTTCTCTTATGCTACAATTCCAGTCTTCGGTCAAATGAGAAATTTATATCGAGAACAGAAGATGAAATACATGATAACTAGCAAAGAGAAGCCAATCAATCATCCTGTAAACTATGTACATACTGACTTAGAGTCGTTTTTGTTGCTTGTTGATAGTTTTAATGATATAGATAGTCAATTAGTTCAGGCAGAGGATATACCAGAAATCACTGAGAATTTTAGAGAAGTTCTGCAAAAAGAAAGAAGAGAAAAACAAGCTACCGTGGAGCAATCAGCTAAAGACAATGGGCAGCAAACAGAAAAAACAGAGCCGGCGCAATTTCAACATTTAGAGGACAATGAAGACGGTCTTTGGACCATGGATTTTGATGGCGCAATGGGCAGTGATGGTGCTGGAATTAGTGTTTGGATTCATAGTCCATTTTCCGCTCCGGATAAGGTTCCAAGCAATGTCAGAGTGTGTTCCTATAAACTTGCATTTGACTGTTCTAATAATGAAGCGGAATATGAGGCTCTAATTGCTGGCCTTAAGATTCTTAAGAAGCTGAAAGCGAAAAGGATTGCAGTGTATGGTGATTCAGAATTGGTGATAAAGCAGGTTAAAGGTGAGTTTCAGGCCAAGCATCCTCGCATGAGGGCTTACCGTAATGCAGTTTTAGACATTCTGAAATTATTTTCTGATCATACCTTGACATGTGTGCCTCACATACAAAATGGTGTTGCTGATGGACTTGCTAAGGCAGCAAGAAATTTAAAAATTCCGATGAATTCCAGCAACAAGTTCGAGATTCATGTGAAACACCGCCCCACCGTTCCAGATAATTAGCGATGTTGGCAAGTCTTTCAGGATGATGAGGAGATCAGTGAATTTCTGCAGAATAAGGGTAAGTTTAAAGACACCTCCATAGATACAGAACATGATGATGGTAATGATGACATACAAATAAATCAAATGGAAGTGCTGCAACTTAAGGATAACATCATTCCTAAGGGATTGATTCCTTTGAAAGAACTGTTTGACCAAGACGATGTAGCCCGCAAACCGACATTGAGGCCAACCGAGAAAGGGGTAGAAGAGGTAAATATTGGGACAGTTGAGAATCCCAAGATGGTTAAGTTATCAAAGTCATTGTCACCAAAGGTAAAGGCAGAGTATGTGAAATTGTTGTCTTCATTTTCTGATGCTTTTGCGTGGGATTACTCAGATCTAAAAACATATGATACTAATATCATTCAGCATACTATCCCCATCAAACCAAATCAGAAGCCTTTTCGTCAAAAGTTGAGGAGAATCAATCCAAAGCTACTACCATCGATTGAAAAAGAGGTAAACAGGTTGTATAAGTCAGGAATCATTGTGCCTATCCTATTTTCATATTGGATATCAAATTTGGTGCCCGTGAGGAAGAAAACAGGTGAGATCCGTTTATGTATCGATTTCAGAAATTTGAACAAGGTATCATTAAAAGACAATTATCCGCTGCCAAAAATGGACCATATATTGCAGCGAGTAGTTGGAGCATCAAGGATGTCACTACTCGACGGATACTCAGGTTATAATCAGATTTTAGTGCACGAAGATGATCATGATAAGACTGCGTTCACCACTCCTTGGGGAACGTTTCATTATGCAAAAATGTCGTTTGGTTTGAAGAATGCAGGCGCCACCTTTCAGCGTGCAATGGACATGGCTTTTTCCAACGAGAAAGATGTATTTTTGGTTGTCTACCTTGATGATTTAACTGTGTTTTCAAATTCTGATGAGGAACGTTTATATCATTTGAAAATTGTTTTCCAGAAGTGCAAAAAATATGGCATTTCGCTGAATCCGAAAAAGAGTCTTTTTGCCATGGATGAAGGAAATCTCCTTGGCCACATCATATCAAAAGATGGCATCCGTGTTGACCCTACACGTGTTGAAGCCATACAGCAGATTGAACAGCCCCAGAACAAGAAAGAAATACAGTCATTTAATGGTAAAATGAATTTTCTGTGTCGTTTCATTCCAAATCTTGCAGAGCACCTTAGAGAAATCACGAACATGCTAAAAAAGGACAGTCAGGTAAAGTGGACAGAAGAGTCAGTGAAATCATTCAATTTGGTAAAGATAGCTCTTTCTTCAGCCCCTATTTTAATCAGCCTGAACTATACACAAGACTTCATTTTGTTTTATTTTGCTTCTGAGCACACATTAGCAGCTGTTTTAATGCAAAAAAGGGATGGAGTTGAGAAGCCTATTTCTTTTTTTAGTCGGATTATAAGGGACGGAGCATTGAAGTACAATATTATTGAGAAACAAGCACTTGCACTTGTAAAGGCCTTGAAAGATTTCCGTGTGTATATACTGCATTCCCACATTATAGCATATGTTCCTAACGCAGCAGTTAAAGATGTTTTGGTACAGGCAGATCCAGAGGGAAGACGGGGTAAGTGGATCGCTGCGTTGTTAGAATACGATGTGGAGATTAAACCGACCAAGTTGATTAAAGGACAAGGACTCGCCAAGCTCATGGCTGAAACAAATCTACATGCTCTAGATATAAATTTGATTGCTGCCATGTCCGATGAAGATGAGGAAAGTACGTCAGTTCAGGTATCCGATATTTTTGTTTCTTCCCCTTGGTATGCTGACATTTTATACGTGCTTCAGAATTTGTCTCCACCTCCCGGGATGCCTAGAAATAAGAGTAGAACATTGAAGTTGAGAGCTGCTAAATTCTGCATTCTGAATTCGGCATTGTATTGGAAAGACCCTGGAGGAGTGTTGTTGAATTGTTTGGTAGAGGAGGAAGCTCAAAGAGTTTTGGAGGACTTTCACAAAGGTGACTGCGGAGGCCATTTGTTTTGGAAGACCACAGCGAATAATATTCTAAGGGCGGGGTATTATTGGCCTTCTTTGTTTTCTGATGTATTTAAGGCTGTTAAAAATTGTCATGAGTGTCAAATTTTTGAAGGGAAGTAGAAACTACAGCCTTTGCCTCTCAAACCAATCGAAGTTAGTGCACCATTCCAGCAGTGGGGATTGGATTTTATCAGGGAAATCCACCCAGCATCTTCCGGACAGCATAGATGGATATTCACAGCTACGGACTACTTCACAAAATGGATCAAAGCAATTCCCACTCGACAGGCCACGGATGCGGTAATTATCTCTTTTCTTGAAAACAATATTCTGTCACGTTTTGGGTGTCCTAGCAAAATAATCACAGATAATGCAGCAGCCTTCAAGTCTAAAAGGATGGTTGAATTTTGCTATAAGTACAATATCAGTTTGGGACATTCGATTGCCTACCATCCACAAGGGAATGGCCTGGCGGAATCTTCTAATAAATCCTTGGTGAATATCATTAAGAAATTGCTGGAAATCAACAAGAAGGGCTGGCACAAGAAGTTAGTGAATGCACTGTGGGCTGATAGGGTAAGTCAGAAAAAGTCTATTGGCATGTCTCCTTTCGAGCTGGTGTACGGAACGGACACGGTTTTTCCTACTTCACTTGCTGTCCCGGTGGTCAAATTGCTTCAGGAAGCTGGTAGTGAGGAAGATCCCATGCAGCGGAGGATTAATCAGACGATTCATTTACAGCAGACACGGGAGGAGGTATTTCAAAATACTTTCAAGTTGCAAGAGCGCATAAAGAAGATCTACGACAGAAAGGCAAAAGCGGATAAGTTTCAGTTGGATGAGGTAGTTTTGAAATGGGATGCTCGGAATGAAGATAAGGGAAAGCACGGCAAATTTGAAAACCTATGGAAGGGTCCTTTTAAGATCGCAGCGTATCAGGGTCAAAACGCCTTTCTTCTCAAAGAAATGAATGGAGATGATTGTCCTGGAGGACCGATCAATGGTCGGTTGCTGAAACGATATCACTTCTGAAGTATCTTCTGCTGATTTCATCACCATTGTATATATCGTTTTACTTATGTTTTATTGCAAGTGTGTACTGATCTCTCATCTTCAGTCTGGGGCCCGGAGTGAAGGCTATAATTCTGGAGATGAGGTTGGTTTGTTTGAAGTTTGTCAAGTCAGTTCTATCAGTCTTTTCAGTTTTAGAGTCGAGTTAGTTTTGGTCAAGTTCAGTCGCTTTTCAGTCAAATCTGTAGTCAATAAATATGTCCGAAAGTTTTGTTTTGTTTGTTGAAATAATGATTCCATTGCCCAATGAATGAAGGCACTGTCTGACTCCCCCAGAGATCTTCTATTCTTGGAATCTCCATGGAGCCACCATCCCCATTGGAGCCAATGTTAGAGTCGGTCCTTACAGCCCTCCGTTAGAGATCATTTCGCTTTTTGCATATTCATTCTTAGGTGTCTCGCTTGTTCCACTTTGTTGCATTTCGCTAGGAGCATGCCACTGACTGACGAGGGGGTCTGGTTGTCCTTTGTTTCCTCATGCTTGTACCTGCAGGGCTATTTAAAAATTCCTCAAAAAATTACTGAAGTTCATCGTCATTTCATTCATGGTCATTAAATATCTGTTTCGTTAAAAAAGTCTTTAGTCCTAGAGTCTAGGGTTTTTGAGTCTTTTGAATATATGTCATAAATCCCGCAGGCCATGAGGTTGGTTTCACAAGTTTTGATTTCATATTTTTATTATCATAAGCATTTGAAAAAATTTCTAGTCCAAAACTCTGTTTTGGAACTAGAAATTGTTTAATTTCATTTTTGTAACAATTGTATCCATTTCACCATGAGAAGCTTCAGTGCAAGCCTCTGATCTTTTCCAAAGCCACAGTGCCGCATCCCTGCAAAAGACAACAAGCATTTTCAGTCCAAAATTCAGAAAAGCCAAAGGAGAAACATTGTATTAAATAGCCAAATGTCAAAATGTAGAAACATTATGAGAGTGGGTTATCAAACACATTTGAAATCAAATCTGATTGCATGAGATATTTTCTTCATGTATAAAACATGACAAACAAACTCATTTGTAAAAAATCCGCAAGGAGAGGTCGAAATCGAGTTTTTGAAGGCCGAAGACAATTTGCAGAATCATTGACAGCATTTGGAGGTGGGCGCTACCCACTTGAGGTGCGCGCTACCGCGGGGCGCACCCCGCCCGGCGCTACGGCCGATTGCAAAATTTGAACGAGTATTCCCGCAAAAACGAGCCCCGAGAAGAAAATTCGTTTTTTGCGCCCAGATTCGATTCAATTCGACTCCAAAAGCTTGAAAACAGGTTTTAATCCTTGCTCAGTAGATTTTTAATATGGTTGTGATGTCATTGATTTTGGGGAAACAAGCCATCCTTGGAGAGAAATATATGAATCCTTCATTCACATGCAAGTTAATTCCGTAAGGGTTTTGAAATTGTATGGACAGTTTTATGAAAAAATTTGAAAACCTTTGAATGGTAGATATGTTCACACTCTGGCACGTTGTATAGATGATCCTCATGCCCTCAGTTATCATCTTATCACTGTTGTTCATACCCTTTCATATTTTTGCACAGTCTTATGTCGACTAGTCTATAGCCCTCATTACCATAATATCACCATTGCTGTTGTTATCATTCTATTACCACTGTGATAGTAATTTGTGTCACTATGGTTATTGTCGTGTTCTCCCTATTCTCCAGTTCATAAACACAGTCCAATACTTGTTTGCTTCTTTGACAAATTTTTCCCATCATTACCAAAAGCTTGCACCATACTTTCCAGTTGCCACTCATTTGTGAAACTCACTTATGGTCAAAACAGTGATAGTTTTCATGCCACTAAAACAGAGCCATCCTCATTGTAATTTTGTTTTCCTGTGATACTTTGGCATGTGGGTGATATCTATTGGGTGTTGAACATACATTATAACTTTGCTTTCACTGCATCTATATCAGTATCCATATTGCAAATATCTTATTCAAAGCCATGTCAGAGACAGAGTCAGTTTATGAGCAGGAGTCGGATAGTGATTCCACAACAGAGGGTAATGTGCCACGGAGGCCTCACAGAGGTGGCAAAGGTGGTAAACATCTCAGGGAGGAGCCTACTTCTTTGGCTCAATTGCAGGCATGTCCGCTTGCAATGGATTGTTTTCGGGTTCAGTCATGTTTTCAATTCTGTGAAATGATTTCACAAACCCAGCTTCATCGTGAACTAGCTCGTCTGTTTGTTCTTCATTTACGTAATGGCCATGTAAATCTCGCTGGAGTAGATTTCTTTCTGTCACCAATGACTATTTCTCAGGCCACTGGTATACCAAATCTAGGAGAGGAATGGAACAAACGTCAGCATTTAGAGAAATCCCACTATGAGCCATATATCAAACCTGGGTATATGAGGCACTTGGGCAGAGTTTTTCCTTTCAGATTCCTGAGGGATGAGTTTGCACCGCTGATGAAACTCATCATTCGGTATTTCAGTTGCGAGGGCAGATTCGCGCGTCTCTTTGCGTACCATGTCCGTTTGTTGATGCACTTCACAAGGGTACGTATGATGAACATTCCGTATTTCATGTATCGCAACATAGAGAGGATGATGATCTTTGTACAGAAGAAGAGCCCAGCACGGCAGCATAGAAGTATATATCATTATGCTTTGATCAAGATCATAGTGTTACATCAGTTGGCACTGCAGGGTATCACTTGGGAGGATTTCATCTCTCGAGACTTTTTCACAGCGCCACAGCCACCTCTCGAGGTAGTTCATGAGGTGGGAGAGCCTTCACACCAGCCAGACATTCCTGAGATTGAGCATATCAGCACTCCATTGTTTGTGACATATCAGCGAGGCCACAGGGCCTTATTTGCAGCTACACGGCGAGTATTATCTCCACAGGATGTGGAAGGGGTCTCGCCTTCTTATTTATCACAGGTACAGATCCAGGACAGGGGCAAGAATCCCATGCATGATGAGGGCCCATCAGGAGGCCGGGACACGGATTTCACAATCATCGATGTTGATGCGAGCTCTCCTAGCTCGAAACTGAGGGAGATCATCCAGGAGCAAAGGGCCAAGAATGACATGTTGAAAGATCAATTGCAGAAGGCTCAGTGGGTGGTAAACTATCTGGAGCAGCGCAACAAACAGCTAGAGGATGAGCACACACTTTATGAGCTGCGTCGAATCCGTGAGGACCGACAGTTGGCCCGGAAGAGACCCGGCGACATGACACCAATTGATCGAGATTCTGTACTCACGCATGTAAACATCCATCTGGAGAAGTTGCTGGCAAAGGCCAATAGAGAGAAGGACATGCTTCGTCACATGAAAGGCCATTATTGGGCTCGCATGCATGTTTGCAAAGCGAGAATGAAGATTCTGAAAAGGAGGTTGAGCGAAGCACTAAAACGGAGAAAAAGGCCTGATCCACTCCGGATTTTGGCCGATGCTTCGTTGGCTGGGCAATATACATGATGGAGGATCTTCGCTTCGAATTTGAGCATATTCGGAGAAAATTTTTTCATTTTGAAATATTTTGGTCTAAAAATAGGTTTTTCAGTTAAGCGGGTAGCGCACTCATATGCTCATTTTTTTTTGGGACACTTGCTGAAGGAAATATTTGCATTTTTGGATTTTTCATGGTAAATTATGCATCCTCAGGCATTGCCGAAGCATTTCATCAGATTCTGGATGGTCAAAAAGCTCAAAAACACCATGAAAACCACCTTGCTGCCACCTTTTGCACCAGCAGGAAGTACTTCTGGGAGAATGAAGTTTTGGAGGGGACAATTAGCTCCAAATTGAGAAATTCCACTTGGGTTGGATAGTCAACATCCAGGGCTTTCCAAAGAGCTATCCTGAGCTCAATTTGGATGCCAGAAAGTGCCTCAAAATCAGGTTGAAAGGCGCGCTACCCACTTAAATTTTTGGCTGAATTTTCAACTTCCAGCTCAGAATTTCGGCCAGTTGGGACCAGTTTTGCTTGTGGATGAAATTTTTGGGTTTTCATGATGTAAATTGATGGTTGGCATGTAAATTTGGCTCATTTTTATCTATTCTAGAAGATTCACTCTTAAAAAAGTGAAAATCATGTAAATGAATCAGTTTCCACTCTTTTAGAGGCAAGTTGTTAGCTGCCTAGATTTTAGTTCCTTGATTAGACTTTGGTTGAAACTGATCCCTGAAGAGGAAATTCGACCCCTAGAGGCATGGGAAGGGGTTAGAGTGATCTATATATTGTAATTTCTGATACATTCTACAGGTTGGACTCTTGGTAGAATTTTGGCACCATTGTACATATTTTTTCATATTTTGGCTAAGGAAAGATCAGAGGTTTTGCGGCACCTGTTGGGATTCTTGTGGTGTTCTATTATTGATGGTGTTTCTTCTCTGTTTATTGTAAGTTATTCATGTTTAATGTATGCCATTCCTTTCATATGCTTCTGAAACTAAATTGAATGAGTAGATGAGGTTGAAACCATTGTTTACAGTGCTCTGCCTTTGAATTCATTTAGTTTTACATGTTTTCGACTGTTTGGAGAGGATCCAAGTTCTTATTTGCCCTCTTCAGCTCCTTATCGTTCTAATCTGTCCATATATCCAATCAAAAGCATCAAGACAATCGCCTACCTCGCCCCAACTCGAATTCTGCAGAGATCTAACCTTATCCCCGGACCCAAAATTGTTTTTCCCATTTCTCCAAGGAAAACTCAAAAAATCAAAATCAAATAGACCTATCTCTTTACTAGCCTAAAATCAGTATCAATTTTGAGTCATCGCAACCCTTTGAAGATCCTTTGCTGAGATAGACCCAGAGAGAGCCCTCTCCTATCCTCGTAGGGCTAGCTACGAGGCTGAGCTTGGTTTGATGTAGCCTTGAGTTTTACCTTAATTCAGCCTAAGGTAGATTTGAGCGCTAACAGTATCTGTTGTAACAATATCTTTTTATGGAAGAACATAATAGTCCTGTTTTAATAAAGAAGAACAGAATTGGGATAAACACAGATTCGCTCTCATGTAATTGTAAGAGATGTCTCCTCTTTAAAAAGAGGAGACATCATCATTAGAGAGGGAGTTGGAGTTTGAAAGCTACAGGAGAACATTGTATTTGAGAGACTGGAGCTAGACTCCATCTGTAATGTATCATTTATTTTGACAGATGAATAAAATCTTCTTTTGAGCGCTCCAATTTAATTCTTTCCCTGGGGAATCTTGTGAGAGGGAAAGGACCCACCTTCCTCACAAGATTCACCCTTTTTTCCCTGTAATTTGTTTAATTTATTTATGCTGTTTGCACTTTACTTTAATTATGTTGCTAAGATACCAGTTACACAGTTCTGTAGTTTATTGAATATTCCGTTTCCTTAACGCTGCATGTGTTCAGTACATTCATTCTTAAAAGGTTGAGAAATCTATTTCTGTTATATGTTTGAATGTGTGGTGCTGGGAAGCAGGTGCTGAAGGTTCCTGTACAAAGGAATAGGGTCCTGCTCCCACTAATTGCCTTTATTTTCCTGCAGTGTGGTTGGAAACAGGAGACAAGTGCTGAAGGTTCCTGTTCATGGGAATAGGGTCTTGGTCTCTTGAGTTATCTTTTCTACAGAGTGATTAGTGTCAGGCAGCAGGTGCTGAAGTTCCTATTTAAAGGAATAGGGTCCTGTTCCTGTTATGGTTGATTGGTTTCCTTTCCTGCAGATTGATTTCCCTTTATTTGGATTCTAAACTGCAACCTAGGAATTACTTCTGCTATAACATAATTGACTTCAGCTTTGATTAAATAGAGTGTGAATAATTAGATTTGTATGATTGGTAATTGTGTGGATTTTTACTACAACATTGTTTTTGCTTTTGAAATTGAGCATATCCAGTGCGTGATTGTCTTTGGAATAAACAGACTTCCTCGAGTTGACAATTTATGTGGAGCTTGAATTGTGAAAACAATTAAAGCGACCAACATTTTGGCGCCGTTGCCGGGGAAGGCAATTATAGATTTCAAAAGCATTAATCTTTTCTTTTTAAATGTGCAGATTGTATGAGAGGACGCGGAAACCAGAAGAAAAATAACCCCACAGGTGGAAAAGGCAAAGGAAGGGGAGGAAGAAAGACTTTTATTGACGAGATTGTATCAAAGGTTGAATCATCACAGAGATTAAGTTCTCGAAGACCAAAACTTCAGCACTCCCCTCAATCAGATTACAAAACAGAGGAAGTGGTGGGTCCTGAAAATATAGAAGAGCCAGTGATTGAAGAACCAGCAGTCAGTGCTGGAGAGTCATAAGAAAGTGTTAGTAAATCAGCAGATCACATTGAGGAAATAATAGAGAGTGTTGGACGACCAGTGGAAAACATTGAAGAGCCAGTAGAAGATCTTGATGATCGAGCAAGTGCAGTAGGAGAACCGACAATGGAAGGAAACAATGATGATTTCTTTGGTGGAGGACGTGTAGATCCTGAAGGAGAAGGAAGGGATGAAAATTCTCTCTCTACATTGGGATTTCCTATCAGTGATCTCCCTGCAGGAACAACTCCTATGAAAAACATTCCATTGTCTGCTTTGCCTAACTTCCATGGTTTATCCTCTGAATATCCGGATGAATTTCTTTTTGAATTTGATATATTATGCAGAAGTTATGATTATGTTACTAATGCTCAAAAGTTGAAACTGTTTCCAGCCACCTTAAAAGGAAATGCTTTAAGATGGTTCATGAGCCTTGGAAGTCATGTAATCACAACTTGGGAGCAGATGAAATAGAAATTTCTACTTAAATATCAAGACTACTACCAGACGAGAGAAAAGAAGGATGAACTATTCAATATGGCACAAAAGCCGAACGAGAATCTGGAGGACTATGTAGAAAGGCTGCAGTACAATATACAAAGATCTGATCATCCGAATATAAGTAAGTAAATTCGCAAAACAATATTACTTAGAGGTTTAAGGGATGATTTTTTAGATATGTTAAACATGCTTGGCAAGGGAGATATATCTAAGGAATCATATGATGAGATTGTTGAACTTTCTAAGAGGTGTTCAAGGGGAGCTGCAAGGAACAGAGTAAGTAATAGAGATTCCACCTATTCAAGAGTGCAGAAATCAGCCAGTGGAGGAGCAACAAGAGCTGAAATAGGTAATTTACTTGAAGAATTTAAAACTAAGATGTTAAGTTCTTTTGCTTCACAAATTGACACTTTGCAGGTTAAGAAGAAGCAGGCTGAAGCAGAAGAAACCATGGCTGTCTTTTGCCCGAAGTGTAGAGACAAACATCCACTAAGGGAATGCCCAATGGATAAAATACCAATTTGCACCCTTTGTGAGAAAGACCATGAAACAAAACAATGTCCATCTCTACCAGGAATAAAGGCAGCATTGCAGCCAACGGAAGAAGAAGCTGAAGCAGTTTACCTGCTAACTCAAAGAAGACAATGGCAACCAAAAGGACAAGGTATGAACTCTAGTATGCCATTTAATCGTTGGAATAATTATTCTGCTTTCGGTCAAACAAATTACCCTCCCTTTAATCAAATGCAATACCCACCCTTTAATCAAATTAATTTCCCACCCATGCAACAATCAAACCCTCCCTTTGTGGATCCTTCAATGTGGACTCCTTGGCCTCCACAGCAGCCATCTTCTTTTAACCCTTGGAATTCAAATTGGAGAAGCCAACAACTCCCATACCCAAATCAATTGCCCCAATTCCAACAACCACTTCCTCTGCCATCAAATGCTCCGCCAAATAACCAAATGAGACCCCAGCTACCTGTGCAACCAAATCCTAACCCCAATAATAAAGTTGTACAAGTCATTGATATTCAGAATCAGTCTATATTTCCTACTATGCAATGTAACGATATTCATTTGAGATCTGGGAAAATAGTAGAGCCTATTATTGATGACATAACTTCTTCTGATTCTGATAAAGAGGAAACTGAGAAACATAAGAAAGCACAACCACCTTCTAACAAAAATGTTGAAATAATTGAACCACCATTCCCCGAGCGTTTGGTTTTAACTAGAACGCCTGAAACACCTGCTTTTAATCTTTTAGGGGAATTGCAAAATTTGTATGTTAAAATTCCACTTTTACAAGCATTAAGAGATGTACCAATTTATGCCAGAACAATAAGGGATATTTGTGTTAAGAAACCTGGTAGGAAAACTAAAGACCCCCTTAAAGTACATGTGATGGGTGACTTATCTGCATTAATGTCCGGAAAAACCCCTCCTGTGAAATATGGTGATCCCGGCCATCCTACCGTAACAGTTCAGATTGGTAAAACAATGATTCCTCAAGTTCTGGTAGATTTAGGTGCTGCAATAAACATAATGACTCTTGAAACTTCACAAATGTTATAGCTGAATAATACAATTAGAGATACACCCACCATTTTAGAGTTGGCTGACCGTTCTACAGTTAAACCTGAAGGATTTGTTGAAGATCTACTTATCTCAGTTGAATCCTGGAATTACCCAGCTGACTTTGTTGTATTGCAGACTAAAACAAAGCTGGGGGGACACCCCTTAATTCTAGGGAGGCCATGGCTGGCCACAACTGATGCCTTTATCAGTTGTAGATCTGGTTCAATGACAATTTCTAATGGTTATGAAACCAAACAGCTTACTCTTTATCCTCATGCTACACCCATAATTAATAATGAAGATTCTATGTGGATGGATTATGATGATAATGCTGTTCAGCCTATTCTAACTATTGGGCAAGCTTTAACTCTTAAAAACAATACAGAGGATGAAGTAATTAATAATTTTATCTGTGAACCTTCTTCTGTAATTGCTGAAACACAAATCAATTGACTGCAATTTTTGAAACATATACCCAAGAAAAGATTGAATCTAAAGACTCATCTCAGACATTAACCACCATTTCATCTAAAAGCATAACAGTTGAAATTGAACCTGGCAAGACATTAAACATAAATCCTGATCTAACAGTTGATGAAACACAACAGTTAATGAAGTTATTACATGAATATAAGGAAGCATTTGCATGAGATTACACGGATATGAAAGGTATTTCTTCTGAATTATGTACTCATCGAATTTACATTAAAGAGGGATGCCGACCTGTTTGTCAACCCCAAAGGCGAATGAACCCTAATTTACGAGAAATTGTTAAAGAAGAACTTCAGAAATTGCTTAATGCAGGATTTATATACCCTATATCTGACAGTGAATGGGTTTCCCCATTGGTAATTGTCCCTAAGAAAAACGGGAAATGGAGAGTATGTGTTGACTACAGAGCTTTGAACAAAGCTACTCAAAAGGATCACTTTCCTTTACCTTTCATTGATCAGGTGTTGGATAGTCTGGCAGGGAAGAAATTCTTTTCTTTTTTAGATGGATTCAGTGGGTATAATCAGATTAGAATTGCACCCCAAGACCAAGACAAGACCAATTTCACTAGCCCTTGGGGAACTTTTGCTTATAGAGTTCTTCCATTTGGGCTATGTAATGCACCAGCAACTTTTCAGAGGGCTGTTATAGGTATTTTTTCTGATATGTTGAATGACTCTATGGAAATATTTATGGATGATTTTACTCCTTATCGTGTGTCTTTTGAATATGCATTACAAAATCTTGAGAAGGTACTTAAACGATGTATACAAGCTCACCTCTCCCTAAGTACTGAAAAATGTCATATGATGATGAGTGAAGGAGTAGTGCTTGGACATTTTATTTCATCTCAAGGTATTCGGGTAGATCCATCTAAAATATTGGTCATTCAGAATCTTTCTGTTCCTAAAACACAAACTGATGTGAGAAGTTTTCTAGGACATGCTGGATACTACAGAAGATTTATTAAAGATTTTTCTAAGATAGCTTCTCCATTATTTGTGTTGCTTATGAAAAATGCTGAATTTAAGTGGACTAATTCTTGTCAAAAAGCTTTTGAAGAACTCAAGCATCAGTTGTCTATTGCTCCTATTTTGAGGGGGCCTGATTGGGCCCTCCCTTTTCATATATCTTCTGATGCTTCAGACACTGCAATTGGAGCTGTCTTGGGACAAGAGGTGAATCATCTTCCTTATGCTATCTACTTCATTAGTAAGAATATGACCCCTGCTGAGCTTAATTACACAGTTACCGAAAAGGAATTTCTTGCAGTAATTTATGCCATTAATAAATTTCGACACTATATCACTGGTTATTCTACTTTTGTGCACACTGATCACTCAGCTATCAAGTATTTAATGAACAAATCTGTTACAAATGCTAGAGTTACCAGATGGCTATTATTACTGCAGGAATTTGATATCACAATTGTAGATCGGCCTGGTAAAGAAAATGTGGTGGTTGATTTCCTTTCACGGTTAAAAACTGATAATAATATTCCAGTAGATGATTCTTTTCCCGATGAGTATTTGTTTGCAGTTTCTGCTCACTCTCCATGGTATGCAGATATTGCCAATTATTTGGTTGCAGGAAAATTACCATCACACCTGTCATACAGAGAAAAAAGAAGAATTGTTCAACAAAGTGCCAGGTATAGCTGGATAAGTGGGTGTCTTTTCTACACAGGGCTTGATCAGGAAATCCGAAGATGCATTAGGGAAGATGAAGTGTATGACATACTAAAAGCTTGTCATGATGGCCCTTGTGGAGGGCATTTTGATGATAAGAGAACAACACACAAAATTTTGAGGATGGGTTACTATTGGCCCTCATTATTTAAGGATGCAAAGAAATATGTAAGGGCTTGTGAAAGCTGCCAGAGAATGGGTCAACCCAATCATAGAGATCAAATGCCATTAAACCCCCAGGTAGTTTCTGAACCATTTGAAAGATGGGCCTTGGATTTCATAGGACCCATTAATCCTCCATCCAATCAAAAAACTTATATATTAGTCTGTACAGACTATATGACTAAATGGGTGGAGGCCAAAGCACTTATTAGAGCCAATGAAGAGGCTGTCCTAGCTTTCTTATTTGAAGAGATCTTCACTAGATTTGGAATTCCTAGAGAGCTAGTTACAGATGGAGGACCTCCATTCAATTCTCATGGTTTTAAATCTACCCTTCAGAAATATCATATTCATCATAGAATGACTACACCATACCACCCCCAGGCCAATGGGCAGGTAGAAAGCACAAACAAAGTATTAGAAGCCATTCTAACTAAAACAGTGAAGGACAACCGGAAGGATTGGTCTCAAAGGCTGCCTGAAGAATTATGGGCTTACAGAACTACTTGGAGAAACACTACAGGTTTCTCTCCCTATGAATTGGTCTATGGTAAAAATGTTGTTTTTCCTGTGGAATTTGAAATCAAAACTCTAAGAACTGCTTTCGCTGTTAATCTTGATTTGACTGATGTGCAGACAGCTAGGTTGCAGCAGCTTCTTGAGTTGGATGAAAAGAGATTAGATGCCATTCACCAAACAACCATGATTCAACAACAAAGAATGAAGTGGCATGACAAAATTATCAAACACAAGCAGTTCCAAAAAGGTAATTGGGCCTTGTTGTATGACTCTCGGTTTGAAAATTTTCAGGGTAAGCTACGTACACGCTGGCTTGGACCATATGAGGTAGATGCTATTTTTCCTAATGGAACGGTAAGACTTTTAACAATTGATGATTCTAAAACACCTCTACTAGTCAATGGTCATAGGCTTCGTTTATACCAGCGCCCTGTTTCTAAAGAGGATTTCAAGACTGCCTGCATGACTGATATTCATTATCTTTTTCTAGGGGAGTCTTCTGCTCCTCACAGCATTTAATTTTCTGCACTATTTTTTTAGTATTAGATTAGATTAGACTTAAGACTAATAATCCCTGTCAAGGGTTGGCATATTACAATTGAATTTTGCAGATTCTGGAAAAGCTCATTAAGGAGGACAAATTCATCATAAGAAGATCTGAAGCTTCAATCACAAGAAGCTTTTTCCCTTCATTTTACCCCATTTCCTAGCAATATCCCTTCATCCCATTTCTACATTATTGCCCTTTTTCCCATTTTTCCCACTTCTACCATTCCTGAAATATCATCCTTCAGCTAGTATTTCCTATCCCTTACTGCTGGAATTATCCCTTATCAAACACTTCCCCCACTTGTTTCAAACCCAAGTCATTTATCCCATTTTCCTGATTTTTCCCGTTGCGGAAACACCAGTTTCAGCAACATGTCGATCATTTTTCCGTTGCTGAAACACCAGTTTCAGCAACCTGTCATTATTAAAACATCATTTCTTTCCGCTGCTATACAAGCTTTTTAGTTCTCCACGTTTATGCTTCAGATCCTTTGGGTGAAAATTATTCAGTATTGAGTAGATCCTGTTACACTCCTGTTCTAAATTTCAGAGAAATCTACAGATTCTTCCATGTATATTAAGCCATTCTGAAGCACTCTACACTTCGAATTATTAAACCGAAGGTAAAAATGTAAGGTATGTGGTTTTAATGTAATGCAGTTAAATTATATATTAAAGAGAGGATCTCGCTCATAATGGTTGCAATATCCACACGCCCAATCATCATTGCACCATACGTAGGGGGGGGGGGAATTTCGAAAACTGAATAATCATTTCACATTAACCAATCCTCCGTCACTTTTCATTCCATTTCCGCCGTCATTGAGACTCCGCATCCTCTGTTGCAACAACTAGCTTGACCAAAGCCTGTGTTTCTGTCTTCTGTGCCTCTGCATCTAACTCAAGCTAGTAGCCATGGGAGGGTCGGCTATCAGACACGAGCCTGGTTCGATAAATCTTCTTCAAATGTTCCCGGAAGCCTATCAAATTTTCCAACAAGCAGGATGGACAGCATACTTTGAACGGTTAGGAGAATTTGATCAGGAGCAGGTTTTAGAGTTCGCACAAAATCTTCAGGGGAATTTCTCAGTGGTTCAAGGCGTCCGCATTTCAGTTACTGAGGAAGACATAGTTCAAGTTTCAGGTTTTCCAGCTATTGGGACTCGCTGGTTCAGTAGGAAGCAAGTAATTTTAAATGCACAGCAAGATTTTCTTCGTCCAGATGAACCAGTTGAACTTAAAGGCCGCGGTGTAAGTCTGCATTCACTTCCTCGACCATGGCCAACAGTAGCAGAATTCATCAAGCACTACTTGACATGCGAAGGGTGTTACCAGGTAGTCTACCAACACGACTTCGTTTTGATGAATCATTTAAGGAATGGTCGATTAGTTAATATTCCCTATTATCTGCTTGGTTGTATCAAAAACATGTCCTATTATTGCAGACGGGCTAAATTCCCATTGTTATCCCTCATCCATCATCGTTTATGCCAATTGTTAATTCAGAGGGGTTTTGCTCAGCAAAACCCCCCTCTGAATATTCCACTCCTTATTCCCCAACAGGCTGAAATTCCTCAGCAGCCCCAAATCCCCCAACAAGCCGAAAGTTCCCAAGAAACTCCTGAGATTCCTTATGAAGGGCAACTGGACGATATCCCAGACTCCCCAGTAATTCCATCCTCAGAGCCAGTTGACCCAACCCCAAGTTCGTCCCACTTAGTAGAGTCAACCATTCCCACTTTTTCTATCCCTAGTGATGACTCTCTAACACCCCCGTCCCCACCTACTCATAAAAGGAAGAAAAGAACCCCAATAGTCTCTGTCTCAAAACGACGAACAAGGGCCAAATTCCAAATTTACACTTCTTTCGAGAGCCCTTCTCCCAGAAAAGAACCTTCCCCTACAGAGAAAAGGAAAGACAGTGACTTCTCTGCTTTCCTACCAAAAAGGAAAATGAAGATGACTGTTGAAACAGGAGTTACTCCCATTTCCCCTAACCCCGCCACTATTCTGTTGAAACTTCAATCTTCACCCCCATTTCAAATCCCCCAACCCGTCTCGTCCGGTGGCACTGCCACACAAGAACCAATGCCCCGGGATAATACGACATCGTTTATGGCCCAAACAGTGACTGTCACACAAGAACCAGTCACTTACCCAGAGGCTGAAACACAAGAACCAGCCACTGTGGTACAAAAATCATACACCAAGCATGATGATACAGGGAAACCAGCTGTAGCTGCTCCATAAGAACCAACTACAGCTGTGCATCAGCAGACAACTCCAGTAGAATCAACCAGCACACAGGGTTCATATACTGTGGCATCTTTATTGGAAGAAAATCAGTTTTTGAAGTCTGAGCTAGAAGCCTATAAGAATGAATTAATCGTGGCACGAGAAGCCTTTGATAGAGAATTGAATCTCTATATGCTAGCACACACAGCATCATCACCAAATAGGGAGCCATGCAAGGAATACATGTGCCATGAGTGTGGTAATATTTACCAGCAGGTAGGCTACAAAGTAGTCAACATTCAAGTATCTGAGGTGTCTACATCAGCTGCAATAAAAGAGGAATGCCCTACTGCTCCACAAGAACCAGTAGGGCTCTCAAAAAGTCTAGAAAAAGAAACTAAACCTCAGATATCTCGCCCTGTGCTAGTTAGTGTAGCCACTCAGACATAAACACAACCACATATATCTTGTCCTGAGCTAGTCAGCTCAGCCACTCAGACAGTACCACAACCACAGGTATCTTGCCCTGAGTTAGTCAGTGCAGCCACTCAAACAATGTCCCAACCCAGTACTTCTAATGCCAGGACACAGACCCTGCCATGGAATCAATTAGAACTAATGAACAAATGGAAGAAACAATATGCTGAAGAACAAGATACAATATTACAGCAGCATAAGTTAGCATGGCAGAATCACATGTATGCCAACTGGGATAGTTGGGAACAAACATTGCAACAGCTCAGGGATTCCAAGAAGGAAGTCAAGGCATCAAATGAAAAGATGGCTTTGATGTTTTCATTAGTGCAGAAGTTGATGGCTACCCGCAAACCCTCTGTAAATTAATCTCTCTTCCTTTCTGAACGTTTAGTTTATTTTCAATTAAAAGCAATAAAGGATGGCAGACCTCATGAATTGCTTACTTCAGAACAATTTGTTGAGACTTTTGCTGAGGCCCCTGAAAGTGACCAGCATTTGCTGTGCGAACTTTACCTCCATAATGAGGCCATTCCCGACAATAGAAGAGTCAATCTAATTCCAATTGCAGGTGATATACAAATAAGGGCATTTGTTTCATTTTTGGCCAATCAGCTCACCTGGAAAACTACGTTTATTGCAAGCAGTCATAATGAGGAGAATAGGCTCCTTTGGATTAGACCAGAACCTTTAAGTCTAGCCATGTTTATAGCACAATATCACCAATTCTTACAGAAGCCAGGAATGCATAGGAACATGCAACAACTACAGGCTTCAACACTTTTGAAGTGTCAATAGCAAATCAGAGTAAAGGAGGCTGCTGCATTGAAGGCCAATACTATGTTTTGGCAGTAGTCATGTAAAGAAAGACAAGACTATCACCCTTTTAGCCCTGATAATCTCCAAGCTGCACTTTCCAGGGTACCTAAGTATATTAGATGCATTCGACATTGTGGAGAAAACTGGATTGGTTACCATTTTCATTTTCCAATTTTATGGCTGCCTTCAGAGAAATATCAGTGTCACTACCAATTGGCTGGCAGAGATGAAGCCTTAGCATGACAGCAATTGCAGAACAATAGAGGATTCCTAGCTCCTACAGATGCCACCTTCTCCAGCTACTGCTTGAGCAACTTGCATGCACAGAGTCAGTACTCAGACTCTGACTCAGACTAGGAGTTGCCTGAGCACATGCAACATTTTCAGCTGGGGGGGATGTTAGGACTCCACTATGTATCATTTTTTACTATATACTTTGACACCGTCTTACCTTTATAACCATGTTTAAAAAGGATTCCATTATCATTTTCATTTACTTTATCCAAAGGTATATAAAATCCTCTTCTTTATTATATGTTTAATCTGTTTGCATATAATTCCATAATACTCTTATATTTTATCTTTAATCGAAGTGGATTGTTGCTAACATAAGTCTAAAAGATCGCAGATAATCTATGTGCTGTGCTGGAGCAATCGGCCGTTGTTGAAACAGTCAAACTTCGTTGCTGAAACAGTTGACTTCGTTGCTAAAACAGCCAGCAAGCACGCAAATTCCGTCACTCGTAATTTGCGATTATGGAAGAGTATTTGGTGGAACAATGGCAACAAAATGAAGACGTGGTTACACGGATTATTCTGAAGATAGCATTCTTGTTGTATCTGTTGTAACAATATCTTTTTATGGAAGAACAGAATAGTCTTGTTTTAAGAAAGAAGAACAGAATTGGGATAAACACAGATTCGCTCTCATGTAATTGTAAGAGATGTCTCCTCTTTAAAAAGAGGAGACATCATCATTAGAGAGGGAGTTGGAGTTTGAAAGCTACAGGAGAACATTGTATTTGAGAGACTGGAGCTAGACTCCATCTGTAATGTATCATTTCTTTTGACAGATGAATAAAATCTTCTTTTGAGCGCTCCAATTTAATTCTTTCCCTGGGGAATCTTGTGAGAGGGAAAGGGCCCGCCTTCCTCACAAGATTCACCCTTCTGTCCCTGTAATTTGTTTAATTTCTTTATGCTGTTTGCACTTTACTTTAATTCTGTTGCTAAGATACTAGTTACACAGTTCTGTAGTTTATTGAATATTCTATTTCCTTAACGCTGCATGTGTTCAGTACATTCATTCTTAAAAGGTTGAGAAATCTATTTCTGTTATATGTTTGAATGTGTGGTGCTGGGAAGCAGGTGCTGAAGGTTCCGGTACAAAGGAATAGGGTCCTGCTCCCACTAATTGCCTTTCTTTTCCTGCAGTGTGGTTGGAAACAGGAGACAAGTGCTGAAGGTTCCTGTTCATGGGAATAGGGTCTTGTTCTCTTGAGTTATCTTTTCTACAGAGTGATTAGTGTCAGGAAGCAGGTGTTGAAGTTCCTATTTAAAGGAATAGGGTCCTGTTCCTGTTATGGTTGATTGGTTTCCTTTCCTGCAGATTGATTTCCCTTTATTTGGATTCTAAACTGCAACCTAGGAATTACTTCTGCTATAACATAATTGACTTCAGCTTTGATTAAATAGAGTGTGAATAATTAGATTTTTATGATTGGTAATTGTGTGGCTTTTTACTACAACATTGTTTTTTCTTTTGAAATTGAGCATATCTAGTGCGTGATTGTCTTTGGAATAAAAAGACTTCCTCGGGTTGACAATTTATGTGGAGCTTGAATTGTGAAAACAATTAAAGCGACCAACACCTGGTATTAAAAATAAATTCTGTGTAATTTAGAAGAGAATCAAATTCCTTTCCTCCTGCCCTAGTATTACAAATAAATGGCCCAACCAATGTTTTGATTTTAAATTGAAATTTGTTTTTTGCTGCAAAAAAATGCAAATTATTCATATTGATCATATGTCTGATATATTCCAATGAGAATATCCTCGTAGGAACATACTTAGGTAACCTTTATGGAGGCAATTCACATCCATACACTCCGATTTCTGTGTAATTTTTGTATAAGTACCAATCACCTATTTTATTCTGCTCATGAAGATGCAAAAATATCTTTATCTCTAGCCCTATTCTTGTTTCAACGTCATTGTTCAATAGGAAGGAAGCTACATATAAAAATAGGTCAACATAGCCACTGTAGGAAAATTCATTGGTATGCTCACTCACCAAGGAAGTCCAATGAATTACAGATTGGGAATTTCCTTGCTCATGCAATTTCTGTAATGCACATTGAAAATGATATTCCTATTTGAATAAGAATAAATACACTAAAATTGAGGCATGTTTAAAATTTCCTTATGTGGAAAAATTAAGGAAATGTTCATGAATGGCATTGGCTAAGAACTCACTATAGTTGAAAATGATTGAGGGATTTTCTTCCTTTGAGAAAATTTATAAGAATCCCATGATGGCTTCATCAACCCACTGATCGGATTGATAGCCCTAAAAACATGAAACTATGGAGATGATCTGTTGAGTCATTTCAGGGAACATGGAGGATCGATATGGAGGAAGTTTCTTAGGTAATTAGGCATCCTCAGGTAGGAAAATATCAAAAATATTGAATCTATCAGGAAAGGTAAGGTTTTTCTAAATATCCATCAAGGATTCTTCATAGAATGGTTTTAGGGAGTCAATATTTGAGTTTTGTAACATTAAATTAATTGGCTCAGGAATTTGTAGCATTTGGTTAATTGACTGAGGGGTTATGGTGAAAAGAATATCACCATTCTGAGCTACAATGGCTCTTTGGCTTGGGATATATATGGAATGGCACCATGCCACAAATTTAGGAAAGTGATGGGTTAGGAGAAAAATGAATTGGGGTAGGAAGGAGTCCCACAAACCCAATCATCACTATGGTCATTGAAATTTTTATTTAACCAGTTGTGAAATTTGTTAAGATCGAATTCACAACTCGTTTCAAGTATCTTATACTCTTTATCTACTAGGGGCAGATGGTCTCAATCAATAATAGGAGGCAGCATGGGATTTTCATCAGTTTTCTTAGCTTATACTATAGGGTATTTTCCTTTAGGGGCCATGATAAAAGGAAAAGATCAGGATTTCTGCAATTACCCGGTAATTTGATCAACTGGAGGTTAGGCTCGATAATTTGCAGGTGGTGACAAGTGATCTTGATGGCGGGACGCTGGCGTAGGTTGTGGTTTTTTTTTATTCAACAATTTTATGATTTTCTGTGGTGAATTAGTCTTCTCAACAGTAAAAAAAATGAGCATACGAGGTCACCAGGAAAGGATAATTCCAATTTATATAGGAAAATGGGCTATCGTTGGTGTTTTTATCTATTATGGAGTGGATTTTTTTGTTAGGGTAACAGGTGGGCCACATGGCGGGAATTTTTTGGAAGAGATGTGTTAGCTTTAGAGGGAGCATGGCCAATCGGGATGCATACGTGGCAGTAGGGGAGTGGTAGTGAAATGATACATGGCGGGAAAGGGATGGAGTGTGGTGAGAATTCTCAATGGCTAACTCTTTTAGCAGGAGTGATATGGAGTGGATTTTAGAGGGGGTGTAGGGTGCTAAGTTGTTTTAGGTGGGGGTGTAAAAGAGTGGATGGACGCCACGTATAGGGGATTAAGAAAGGGTAAATTACCTGTTCAGACCCCCCCTGTGGTTAACCTTCGAATGGAATGGGGGACTCTGAAGTTGTTGGCCCATCGTTGGATCGGGCGAGTTAGATCTTTGTCGTGAGATCTAACTCATACTTTATCACATAATGAAAAAATTTCATTTCAAATCACTTTATTACATCAAATTAATCACGATTAACGGAACGATTAAGCTAATTAATACAACTTAATAAAAAAACTAAAAAATCACTTTATTACATAAATTTATCACGCTTAAATGGTGCGATTAGTCTAATTAAACTTTTTAATTTATCTCTAATGTTGCACTTAGACTAGAAAGCATATTTCTCATTTTTTCTAGGTTTATGCATTTTTTTTTAATTTTTTGTTTGAGCAGCATTTAGATTAGCTCACTTATTTTGGGTTTTTCACAATTTGATAGGGTCCTTTCCACAAACTGTCAAATTTACCATTCTTTCCTTTGTCTTCATTCCTAACTTCCCACTTTAAAACTAGATCTATCAATTTAAAATCATCTGCTGTGGTCCTTCTGTCGTAGGTTTTCTTGATTTTGTCCTGAATAAATTTAGTTTTGTTGTATACCCCCTCCCTATATTGCTCAAACTGTATGGTTTAATTTATCCTTATTTATAATTCATTTTAATCTACTTGTGATTCCTGGAATAGTTTTAAAACGGGAATTCCTAGGGAGGCAGGAAAAATTGTATCTAATTCATATACCAATTGGAAAGGAGACATTCCAATAGATTTATTTGTGCTAATTCTGTCAACCCATAGGACATTAATAATATTCTTATGTCAGGACTTTTTATTTTCTTGGAATAGTTTCTTTATGATGTTGAATAAAAACTTTTTAGAAGACTCAACTAACCCATTCCCTTGTGGGTAATAAGTAGTAGAGTGTCCTAAATTTATGTTTTATTTATGAAAAAATTAAATCATTATTTTTTACTTGAAAGCAACAACATTGTCAATAATGATCTTATTTGGACTGTTGGTGTCCTGTGATTTGGCTGATTGGCAAACCAAATGACAAGGCAACATATTAAACAAGCTTTAGAGCTCTAGGATCTAGCCCTCCTAGTCTCAGTGAGGGATCTCTCAATGTGTTTGTAAGGATATAGCTTGATGCTTTTAAGAGGTTGATTTTAGGCTAGTTATGAAGCATGAGTCTGTTTTTTTGGGTTTGGTTGGTTGGACATGAATGATCTAGGAAACATAGATAGAAAGGGGAAATATCAGAGCCATTGGGTAATGTATTCAAGAAGAAGTTATAACAAGCTCAATTAATGGATGTGGGATATCAAAGGGAAAATCTAACTTGGCCAGTGGATCTTGGGTTTGGTGGATGAAATGAAATGGAAATTAAGGATTTAGAAGGAGAAGTAGAACTAAGGGAAATTAAGAATCCTTAATTATATGTACTGCTCAACAAAGGGACTTAAAACATTATCTGAACATGAAGAGGCATTCCATAGACAGGGCTAGCTATAAATTCTAGAAACCACACTTCAACAAATAATAATTCCAAGACAAAATTTTCAAATGAAATCTAGGAGTTGAGGAACGCTCTATTTCATCCGAATATTTCACCTTCAAGGAATAAGAAAACATTCGAGATTCACAAATAACTGCATTCATAGAAGAGGGAACTCCTAAACATCTTTGATTATAGTTATAAAGACCTTCAAAATAATTATCTTAGCAAGAACAAAGGGTATGATCAAAGCGGACCTCTTTGGCAGACTATAAACAATGGTACTTTAAAGGGAGACTTCAGAGACATTTTTCAAGTGGAAACAAGCAAGCAGGGCAAACCATAAATCATTCTTGAGACCAACTGTTTGAAATATTTATGAAATAAACAAGCTTAAGGGTTGAAAAGCGGTCAAACTACTCAATAAAACCTTCAGCAGATGAAAACATAAAGGAAGTGAAGAGTAAACAAGCCTAAGGTGCTTCTAGGAGACATTTCTTAGCCTAAGCTTTTTACTCTACTTCAAGCAAGAAATGATGAAACAGAATGGAAAACAAGAAATAACAATTAACGGATTAGAATACATCACCAACAGCCATGCTCAGGGATCCAATGATAGAGCCTTCTCATTAACAAAACATGTCAAAACATCATCAGGTTCCAGAACATCAAGGCAAACCAAATGACAAGGCAACATATAAACCAAGCTTTAGAGCTCTAGGATCTAGCCCTCCTAGTCTTAGAGAGGGATCTCTCAATTTGTTTGTAAGGATATAGCTTGATGCTTTTAAGAGGTTGATTTTAGGCTAGTTATGAAGCATGAGTTTGTTTGTTTGGGTTTGGTTGGTTGGACATGAATGATCTAGGAAACATAGATAGAAAGGGGAAATATCATATCCATTGGGCAATGGAGTCAAGAAGAAGTTATAACAAGCTCAATCGATGGATGTGGGATATCAAAGGGAAAATCTAACTTGGCCAGTGGATCTGGGTTTGGTGGATGAAATGAAATGGACATTAAGGATTTAGAAGGAGAAGTAGAACTAAGGGCAATTAAGAATCCTTAATTATATGTACTCCTAAAAAAAGGGACTTAAAACATTATCTGAAAATGAAGAGGCATTCCATAGACAGGGATAACCATAAATTCTAGAAACCACACTTCAACAAATAATAATTCCAAGACAAAATTTTCAAATGAAATCTAGGAGTCGAGGAACGCTCTATTTCATCCAAAGATTTCACCTTCAAGGAATAAGAAAACATTCAAGATTCATAAATAACTGCATCCATAGAAGAGGGAACTCCTAAAAATCTTTGATTACAACTATAAAGACCTTCAAAACAATTATCTCAACAAGAACAAAGGGTATGATCAAAATGGACCTCTCTGGCAGACTGTAAACAATGGTACTTTAAAGGGAGACTTCAAAGACAGTTTTCAAGTGGCAACAAGCAAGCAGGGAAAACCATAAATCATTCTTGAGACCAACTGTTTGAACGATTTCTGAAATAAACAAGCTTGAGGGTTGAAAAGCAGTCAAACTACTCAATAAAACCTTCAGCAGATGAAAACATAAAGGTAGTGAAGAGTAAACAAGCCTAAGGTGCTTCTAGGAGACATTTCTTAGCCTAAGCTTTTTACTCTACTGCAAGCAAGAAATGATGAAACAGAATGGAAAACAGGAAATAAAAATTAATGGATTAGAATACATCACCAATAGCCATGCTCAGGTATCCAATGATAGAGCCTTCTCATTAACAAAACATGTCAAAACATCATCAATCTTCCAATACTTCAATTTCTTCTTAATCTTCAGCCAGAATATGTACAACTTCAAAGAGTTCGAATGCTAGCAACCAACCCTTACAAATGAGTTCCAAAACAATATTTATACTGTAATTGAGGAGGTGGAACTATCTAGGGTTCCAAATGTTAATAATGACATAGTAAATGCACTCCTAGCCTTAAAAAACCATGCAAGGCATAAGGTAGGAATGTCTCTCAACTACTTCTCTGTGTAATAAATCTGTCTTTACTTCCTGAGGATGAAAATAAGTGAAAAGATTGACTTTAAGGCCTTTTCCTTATCTTTAAAATAACTGCTTGACAGTTTAAAATCTATTCTTTTGTTTGTAATAACTGCTGATTTTCTTTACAGATAAAGGGTAGGCCAAAGGTGTCAGTTTAATTAACTGAGTGAATAAATGCTTCCTTTTTGCTGTATTCGAGGATTTGTAGGCCTGATTTTTCTTTTTGGGCCTTTCTTTTGCTGATCTGTCTTGTTTAAACACTTTAGCATTGATTTAGGTTTTAACTAGTCCTTTAAGGCTGATTATGCCTTCTTTAATCAGCTTTGGGCTTCTTTGTCTTGTCTGTTGACTGTGTAAACCTTAATCATTTGTCTTTAAACTTTGCTTTAACCTTTAAACCTATAGATTAAGCCTTTAACCTTCGATTTATTGTCTGACCCTTTGGCTTTATCTTTGACGTTCTTTATTGATCTGCTATTACTGTGTGCAAGGGTTTCATTGGTGCGTTGGGGGGTTTGATAAATAGCCAATATTCATGATATATTGACATAAACCTGGAAATTAACCTATTTTTGTCCCTCCCTATATATAATTTAAGCCCGAAGATCATCACCTTCGGCCTTGAGGCACTGTGATTAGCTGTGGGAGGGCCTCAAAACTTTAAACGACATTAGAACCTGCACAAACCACAAAACCTGTTATAAAAACCTGCAAGTGGGGAAACACTACTTTATAGAGGGCTCAAGGGTGGCGAAGGAGCATTGCAGAGGAAAATGAATATGTGGGAGGAGATTCAATAGATGAAGAGGCAGAGAAACAAGGTTAAAATATGGTTTTGGCGCGAAAGTGCATCGACGATTTTGCAGAAAACCGGAGCAGTTTTCGCTCGAGGCGACGGTGTTTTGTGGTTTTGTGCTGGGGGAACATGATACGCGTCGGAAGCTAACACGTATCCCCCAAAAAACCACTAGTTTCACATTCAAACCGCACGATCGGGAGAAATGGATGACAGGGTGTGAAACAATGCGATGACCATTGGATCTGGGGAAGCCAGATCAACGGCGGAGAGGCCACGCAATGGGGGAAAGATGCTCGAGCAGGTAAAGAGGTGGAGGACAGGTGGCAAGTGTCAATTAGAGCATCAGAAGGTTAGTGGACGATGGGCCAGTGGATTACGCCAGCAAAATCGTCAGGTAGTGGATGGGTTTATATGCAGGGTTAAACAGTTTAAAGAAATGGGGGCCATTGGATGATGGGAGTCAACGGTCAAGATGCGTCGGAAGGGAAAAGGGAAAGGGGATAGACGAGATATGGCTAAAGGAGGGGAGTGCCGACAAGCGAGTGTAGATCATATCGGCGGTTGAATCATCAGCAGAGGAAAAGGAAAGTGGAATGAGGAAAATCGTGATTTTCCGATGTGCCGATGGGGGCTAAGGGTAGGTGCTGGGGCACGATCCCGTGGAAGAGTAAGGGGACTGAGAGCCAGGGAAAAAGGGGCCAAAGGCCTAGCACTTGGTCATAGCGCTCGAGTCATATGGTGGAGAAGGAGCTAGGGGCTAAGCCAAAGGGGCTTAAACCTAATGTTTAATATGAGCGGAAAAAGGCATAAAGAAGGCTTTTTCAAGGGATTTTAACCTTTTCAAAGGTTCCCATATGTATAAAAATGGATCTTAAACAAAAATAAAAGAGATTTTATAAGGTTTAAAGGGTTTTTAGATGAAATGAGGGGTAAAAGGAAAGGAAAAATGGGCTTTTTAGTAGGGGAAAAAGACTGTTTATGATGAAATGGTAAAACAAGTGAAAATGGAGGAATACAAAGCCTAAAAACAGTTCTTTTAAAACCAGCAGGGCTCCTTTGAAGGCTTTGAAGTGAAAAGAACAATGAATTGAGTTCTTTTCGACAGAGAGAACAACCAGGCTTCAAGAAATAACATTTTTAGCTTGAAATTTGTTTCTTGAATGTCTGCAAATTGATTCTAGCCATCATTAGGTATATAAGAATTATAGTGGCTAACAGTGGCTCCACTTGGGGAGGAAAGCTTGCTCTTTAGGTGTCCAGAACCTCAGTTTATCAATCTATGGTTTTCAGCAGACCAGGGTCTCAGTCCATTTGGTAGAATTTCTTCCTTCCTCTGTTGGTTCTCTTTGGATTTGAAAAACATTTCAGCAACTTGCAGTCTATGAAATTCTCTAAAACAACATCTCTACCTACCCAATCCTACTTGTCCTAGCATTTTTTCTTCTTTAGAGTGCATTTTGACTAGCAAACTCTTTGACATTTTATTTTTGAAAATAGAAATAAACCATCTAATCCTATCCTTATTTCTTCCAAGAGTCCAGATTAAACTGTTGAACTCATTTTATTTCTACCAATACTACTATATGTCAATGATTAAGCTGTTTGACAGATCTGCATTCTCTATTTTCTAAAACAGAAATTTAAAACATAGTCAAATCAAGATTAAACTGTTTGATTTGCTATGGTGCCTATGGCTATATGTACAAGCTGCACATAGACTTTATTTGTAGAAAATTAAAAACAAAACTCTGAAGGCTTAAGATCTGAAAATTATGAATATCCTTCTTCCATTTTTAGCTTTGATTTTGATCTTTGTGAGAGTGATTTTCCTTTTCCTTCCTTGGTTCAGATTTTGAGTTTGTTTGAACCATTATTTCTTCTATCCTAATTTATTCTACTGATAAGTCAAGTCTGAAATAATCTTATCAATCAATGCTTCTACTAACTTATCAACATAAATTTAAAGCATGTTTAGCCATGATTAGGCTAGATGACTGAACAAGATATCTTTTGGAATTAGTAGTGGCATTTAGATTTGCTCACTTTCAGAAAAATATATTTTTTGGGATGGGGTTGTACCTCTTTTAAATTTTCCCTCTTTTCATCTTCTTTTCTTTTATTCTTTTTTTATTTTTTCATTTTTTTTAAACAATCTAAGACTAAAAAGATGCTCAAAGGCTGAGCTTATTTTCTTTCCTATCTAACCTAATCTAATTTGGAATTTACATATTCAGTTGGTAAATTCTCTTTTCCAATACATCCAATCAAGCAAATGGTTCCATGAGGGGCCTTGGTTTAGCTTTTTGAGTGTATTGTAAAAATTAAAATAACATCTCCACTTTTCTTGTGTTTGAATAGTGGTGCCTAACATGTTCTTTAAACCTTGCATCAAACTACTCTTGGCATATTTTTCTCCTCCTTCACATTTCTCTAATAAACCAACAAAGGGATCTTGAAATCATACCTGAATGTGAAGATCTAGAAAATGAGCTTGATCCAGGATTGCTTCTTCCTCTACTTGGCTAAACTTAGGAATTTTTTTGGAAAGAAAATCTTCCCCTCCTTCAAGATCATATGAACTGACTGACTCATCATATATTGCAATGTTATGTTCTATCAAGTCATTATATTGATGAGCAGGAGCACTCTTGAATAATAAATTTTCCCAGGAAGGTAGTGCAACAACTCTCATGTGATTACCAATCTCTATACCTTTACTTGCAATTTGTAATTCAATGGAAATTGGTGGCTGTAAATCTGAAACTAAGGAAGATTCCATATCCCAACTGATTTCCTCAGTCCTTTTAGGATGAAGACTTTCATTTTCAACTTGCTTAAGAATTTCCTCATCCTTTTCACCCTTAACATCATAAATGAAAGACTACTTATTTCCAATTATATGAAAACTATTCCTGGTGGACTGTATTGGCTGATTGCTACTTTCAAGCTAATGATAGTGAAATTTATTCCACAAATCATCTATTGACTTCTATGTATGATTAAATCCTATTTGGAGAACATGTGTTGATCAGCAGTTGTCATTGATGTCAACCCAAGCTGCACCAGGGGCTAATCCAATATTGCATGGGAATTTTGACCTACAAAATTAATATATTTTGGGTCAATAATTCTTTTGATGGTTTCTACTTGTCGAGATGTTTCCGTTGATATATGACACGCCATTTAATTCTTCACGGTTTGAGAGATATTCATGTTTGAATTTTGTACCCCTAGTTAGTGGGATAAAACCCCATGGGGTTGGGGCATGGGTCATTGAAAAGTCATAATTAATATTTTTTAAGCTCCTAAAATCCATCCCACGTTCACTTGTTGAAGCCCCTCTCAACTTAAGCATTCATATAAATTGCGATCTTCTTTTCCTCCTTATGCAAGGGATTTAGCCATCTGAAACAAGTCATCGTGGAATTTTCGCTCTAACTTTTTTCTACGAAGGTTCAAAAGCTGAAATTTTTATGAGGTGAAGCCAAAATTCTGAGGAAGTAGCAGTAAAAATTTTAGATCAAGTTACGCAATATTTTTGGAGATATGATCTGTGGACGTCAGGGTTTTTGCAGGCTCCTGAAATTCATCTCAAAGAAGTGACCTTGGTAAAATTCGTCATAGCTCTCTCTCTGAGTATCGGATTGGAAGTTCGTAAAAATTGGCAGATGGTGCATAGTCTGTAATTTTCTATCTATCAATTTTAGTGACAAATGAATAAACAGTGACATGTGGCACTCCGTACAAGTGCGCTCTGCTGAAACAATTCTTAATTAGGGCATTGTGAGAGATTGGGTATAATTCTCTCTTGAAGAATCCAAATTGGGTCAGACCTATGGCATTGGAAATAATACTAAGAGGAATACTATAGGACCGAAAATCAGATATTGAGGATCTGAAATAACATAGATACACCAGATTCAATATCGAGCTCCTACAAGGCAAGAAAAAGCTAGATCATGTGTTGTCAAGGGTTGCAAAGGACCAGAATTTCTACAGCAACAAAGCAAAGCAAGGTGCAGAAGAGGGTAGCATGACAAGAGCAACAACCAAGGTGCATAGCAGCAGCAAGAAGTTCATCATATGAAGTCTTCAAGTGGGCAACACTGCATACAATCATTGTAAAGGTATCATTGTACTAAGTCATTGTAAATACATTATTGTAAAAATTGTACTAGTGTCTATTTGCCAAGGGTTGAAGAGGTAGTGTTGGGAGGTCTAGGATCTCATTAGGTGGTTGTGTCAAATTTGGGGTTATGGTCTAGTATATATTCTTCTTCTACATCATTCTATATCATTGTAAAGTGGACCATTTTCCCTGGTACGGGAGTCCATTCTTCTTTTATTCTTCTATAGGGTGCTAGGGTGGTGCTAGGGTGAGTTGTAGCTCATTAGGTGTTGGGGCATCCATTTAGTTGACTACTGAAGAATCTCGGGCATTGGAGCGTCCATCCAGTGGGAGCTGGAGAAGAATGCTTTTCTAGATTCTAGGAAGTTGGAGCTTTATTTTCAATTGGAGTTGAATATTAAAGAATTATTAGAAAAGCATTAGGTGGTTTTTGTCTCGGAGTGGATTTCCACCTTAAAAACTGTGTGCATTTGTGTTCCTCTTGTTTGCTGCTATCATTGTACAAACACTGATAATAATTTAAGATTAACTAATGCTCTAATTGAAAGAAATTCTAATTCACCCCCCCCCCCCCCAGTATTTCCAACAACATCATCATCATTAGATTGATCAAAATTTGGAGAATCGTCTGCATAAATAATCTCACCAATCAAGCATATTGGATTATCAGTTTTTCTTTCTTTGAATTGATCTATAAGCTTACTTTCTGATTTAGGGTAGATGGGATTGGTAGGGGAATGAATAGAAATGTTTTGTTTACATGAAAATTTATAGGCTGGTTGCATGTTTAGTGTCTGATTATTTTCTTCTTCAGTTAAAAGGGGAGGCATCTTTCTCTTTCTCTGGATAGAATCATGATTTTTTTCTTCCTTTTGTGACTGCTCATAGGGTTGAATGTTTTCTTGAGGAGGTATTACAATTTTAACAAAAATATGTTCCTTTGTTTCTTTATGAGTATTTTCTCTAGTAGGTAAGGCAATAGGGGATAACATCTGATCTATTTATTTTTCAGTTAAAGGAGGAGGCCTCTTTTGTTTTCTTTAGATTGGGCAACAATTGCATTCCATTTTTTGTGGAAGTTGATCTTGTGGCTTAATTTCCTCTTGTATTTTACAAAAAGGTGCAGATGGATTGTTATTTGTTTCAACCTTTTCAAAGAGCTCTTGTGGATCTTCTCTTATTTTTTGATAGATTTCATCCTTGATCAACTCTTCTTGGCCATCTTGATGGTTGCTTTGGGTAAGAAATGTATGGATATCCTCTAACAGGTCTTCATTATGCCAATTTCCCAAATCTCCATCAATGCTAACAAGGTGTTGATGCAGGAGCATCTAACCCCCTTCTTAATTAAAGAAGAATCCAAGCGGAGAGAGAAGGACGTGGACAGTCAAGCTGAACGAAAGGAGGAAAATCTGCTCTAAAATAGATTTAAAGAGGATTTGATGGATTGTTATCTGCGTGCATGTATTTTGGAGAATTTCGTTGGAGAAAAATCAGGAGAGGATCGGATCGATCCTTCCGATCTAATACTTTTTATATAAATGTAATGTGATAGAGCGTGAGAAGGCATTGGTGAGACATATCTAGAGAAATAGATAGGCGTTGTGAATGAATAGAATGTAATCGACAGCGATTTGGTTCTAAGGCTGGAATGCCTTAGGACGCAATTGTTTTGTAAATATATAGAAGCATGCTCAGTGTTAATTACATATGCCTGTGTGTTCATGTTCAGTGTTAATTATATACGTCTGTGTGGGTGGGTATTTTATAAGTGTGTTAAACGACCATCGATCACTTCAGGATCGATGGCGCTCTAAATATTCGTTTAAACATTATAAAGTCTGCATTCAAATTGAAAAGCGATCGGATCGGACATTTGTGAAAAGTCCAAAAGTGTGAGCGCACATTGAACTGGCGATTCCGACTTCCGACTGATCGGATCAGAGCACTGTAGAATGTATCAAATCGGAATTGGTTGAATCGGCGGACCTGCTGATGTCCACAGAGGCGGTGTAATATGTTTTAAGATCCGACAGCGCAATCTATACAATACTCTCGTGAATTTGTATAATGTGTAGCCACGGGGTTTTAACACATATTATGTAATTGTGCAGTGGTTGTAAATGGCGTTCAAACGCTGTGTGTTTTTAAGTGGATTAAAGGGATGGCTCGATTTTAAAAGAGATCCACGGTTGAATATTAAAAGGGTTAAAAGGTTAGAACGCTTCCGTGAAGGCTTAATGGGCCATAACCCATAGGCCCAGGTTCGAGTTTTTTTTACACGCAAGGGGACTTGGCTGATAACCAAGATCTCTTTGCGTCAGGTGTTGTATGAGATCTTCAGATTGATCACAACAATTTTCAGCTAAGGATAGAGATGGACAATACCCTATATAGTGTTTGTAAAATACCTTGTGAAAATCCTTTAAAGAAAACAAGATGCCAGGTTCTAGCCATTCATACCAATTTCTTGTATTACCTTCTAATGTTTCCATGAACAGTTTCATAAGACAGTCCTCATGCCATTCAACTTTTAACCTCCATATATGTATATGAAACTTGATGAGATGTAACAAGGGGTCATCAAACTTTTCATCTTGAAAAATAGGCAGGTTTTTCATCCAATCTATTTGAGGCATTTTGTGTGGGAATCCAGGGATATGATCTCTGTTCATTGGAGCATATCTCCTTTGTATCCTTGGATCCATGTTTGTAAATCAGAAAGGGGTGACTGAATCTTTTCAACTAGTTTAGAGTCTTCTACTAGTGGATTCATTAGGTGTATTGAAGGTTGTGGAGTTGCCACGTGGAAATTTTTAGCTTTTTTGGAGGTAAAATATTCTATGGTCCACCACCATTGTTTATTATGAAACCAATCTGAAATGTTTTTTGGGGTTTTTTGAGTTTCTATGGTTATTGATGGACTTAGTGAGTCTACAAGAGTTTTCTAGAATATTATGTACTCAGAGTTCCCACTGTGATCGCCAAAATTTTGGTGTCCTATGATTTGGCTAATTGGAAAACCAAATGACAAGGAAAAATATAAAACAAGCTTTAGAGCTCTAGGATCTATCCCTCCTAGTCTCAGAGAGGGATCTCTCAATTTGTTTGTAAGGATATATCTTGATGCTTTTAAGAGGTTGATTTTAGGCTAGTTATGAAGCATGAGTTTGTTTGTTTGGGTTTGGTTGGTTGGACATGAATGATCTAGGAAACATAGATAGAAAGGGGAAATATCAGAGCCATTGGGTAATGGAGTCAATAAGAAGTTATAACAAGCTCAATCAATGAATGTGGGATATCAAAGGGAAAATCTAACTTGGCTAGTGGATGAAATGAAATGGACATTAAGGATTTAAAAGGAGAAGTAGAACTAATGGTAATTAAGAATCCTTAATTATATGTACTCCTCAACAAAGGGACTTAAAACATTATCTGAACATGAAAATGCATTCCATAGACAGGGCTAACCATAAATTCTAGAAACCACACTTCAACAAATAATAATTCCAAGACAAACTTTTCAAATGAAATCTAGGAGTCGAGGAATGCTCTATTTCATCCAAATATTTCACCTTCAAGGAATAAGAAAACATTCAAGATTCACAAATAACTGCATTCATAGAAGAGGGAACTCCTAAACATCTTTGATTACAACTATAAAGACCTTCAAAACAATGATCTCAACAAGAACAAAGGGTATGGTCAAAATGGACCTCTCTGGTAGACTGTAAACAATGGTACTTTAAAGGGAGACTTCATAGACACTTTTCAAGTGGCAACAAGCAAGCAGGGAAAACCATAAATCATTCTTGAGACCAACTATTTGAACTATTTCTGAAATAAACAAGCTTAAGGGTTGAAAAGCAGTCAAACTACTCAATAAAACCTTCAACAAATGAAAACATAAAGGCAGTGAAGAGTAAACAGGCTTAAGGTGCTTCTAAGAGACATTTCTTAGCTTAAGAATTTTACCCTACTGCAAGCAAGAAATGATGAAATAGAATGGAAAATAGGAAATAACAATTGACGGATTAGAATACATCACCAACAACCATGCTGAGGGATCCACTGATAGAGCCTTCTCATTAACAAAACATGTCAAAACATCATCAATCTTCCAATACTTCAATTTCTTCTTAATCTTCAGCCAGAATATGTACAACTTCAAAGAGTTTGAATTCCAACAACCAACCCTTACAAATGAGTTCCACAGTAGTATTTATACTGTAATTGAGGAGGTCGAACTATCTAGGGTTCCAAATGTTATTAATGACATATTAAATGCACTCCTAGCCTTAAAAAACCATGCAAGGCATAAGGTAGGAATGTCTCTCAACTACTTCTCTGTGTAATAAATCTGTCTTTACTTCCTGAGGATGAAAATAGGTGAAAAGATTGACTTTGAGGCCTTTTCATTATATTTACAATAACTATCCTGACAATTTAAAATATATTCTTTTATTTGTAATAACTGCTAATTTGCTTTACAAATAAAGGGGTCCAAAGGTGTCATTTTAATTAATTGAGTGAATAACTACTTCCTTTTTGTTGTATTTGAGGATTTGTAGGCCTGATTTTTCTTTTTGGGCCTTTCTTTTGCTGATCTATCTTTTTTAAACACTTTAGCACTGATTTAGGTTTTAACTGGTGCTTTAAGGATGATTATGCCTTATTTAATAAACTTTGGGCTTCTTTGTCTTGTCTGCTGACTATGTAAACCTTAATCATTTGTCTTTGAACTTTGCTTTAACCTTTAAACCTATAGATTAAGCCTTTAACCTTCAATTTAATGTTTGACCCTTTGGCTTTATCTTTGAAGTTCTTTACTAATTTGTTGTTGCTGTGTGCAAGGGTTTCATTGGTGCGCTCGGGGGTTTGATAAATAGCCAATATTCATGATATATTGACAGAAACCTAGAAATTAACCCGTTTTTGTCCCTCCCTGTATATAATTTAAGCCCGAAGATCATCACCTTCGGCCTTGAGCCACTGTGATTGGCTGTAGGAGGCACTCAAAACTTTAAACACCATTAGAACCTGCATAGACCACAAAACTTGTTATAAAAACCTGCAAGTGGGGAAAAATTGCTTTATAGAGGGCTCGGGGGTGGCGGAGGAGCATTGCAAAGGCAAATGGATATGTGGGAGGATATTCCATAGGTGAAGAGGCAGAGAAACAAGGTTTAAAAGATGGTTTTGGCACGAAAGTGCATCAACGGTTTTGCAAAAAACCGGAGCGGTTTTCACACGAGGCAATGGTTGTTTGTGGTTTTGCACCAGGGGAATGCGATACGCCTCGGAAGTTGACACGTATCCCCCACAAAACCACCAGTTTCATGTTCAATCTGCACGATCGGGAGAAATGGATGATCGGGTGTGAAACGATGCGATGATTTTTGGATCTGGGGAAGCCAAATCAACCGCAGAGAGGGCACACGATGGGGGAAAGGTGCTCGAGCGGGTAAAGAGGTGGAGGACTGGTGGCAAGAATCAATTGGAGTGGCAGAATATTAGTGGACAATGGGCCAGCGGATTACACCAGCAAAATCGTCAAGTAGCGGATGGGTTTATATGCGGGGTTAAACGGTTTAAATAAATGGGGGTCGTTGGATGATGGGAGTCAACAGTCAAGATGCATCGGAAGGGCAAAGGGAAAGGGGATAGACAAGAGATGGATAAAGAAGGGGAGTGCCGACAGCCATTGATCTTGGTAGATCAACGGTGCAGATCATATCGGTGGTTGAATCATCAGTGGAGGAAAGGGAAAGTGGAATGAGGAAAATCACGATTTTCCAATGTGCCAATGGGGGCTAAGGGTAGGTGCTTGGGCACGGTCCCATGGAAGAGTAAGGGGACTGGGAGATAGGGAAAAAGGGGCTGAAGTCTTGGCACTTTGTCATAGCGCCCAATTCATATGGCGGAGAAGGAGCTAGGGGCTAAGCCAAAGGGGATTAAAACCTAATGTTTAATATGAGCGGAAAAAGGCTTAAAGAAGGCTTTTTCAAGGGTTTTTAACCTTTTAAAAGGTTTCGATAGGTAGAAAAAGGGATCTTAAACCAAAATAAAAGAGATTTTATAAGGTTTAAAGGGTTTTTAGATGAAATGAGGGGTAAAAGGAAAGGAAAAAGGGGCTTTTTAGCAGGGGAAAAAGACTGTTTATGATGAAATGGTAAAACAAGTGAAAATGGAGGAATAAAAAGCTTAAAAACAGTTCTTTTAAAACTAGCAGGGCTCCTTTGAAGGCTTTGAAGTGAAAACAACAATGAATTGAGTTCTTTTGGACCGATAGAACAACCAGGCTTCAAGAACTAACATTTTTAGCTTGAAATTTGTTTCTTGAATGCCTGCAAACTGATTCTAGCCATCATTAGGTATATAAGAATTATAGATGGCTAACATGGACAACCAAATCTGGAAATAATATTACCTTCTAAAAATTGAGTGATTACACTGTCTGTAGCTTGTCTAGTTGGAATAGCCTCAATCCACTTGGTAAAGTAGTCAGTGGTTGTCAAAATCCATTTATGCTAAGCTGAAGAGCTTGGATGAATTTCTCCAATAAAATGCAAACCCCATTGTTGGGAAGGAGCCTCAAAAGATTTATTTTTCCTTAAAAGCAAATTTGTAAGATTTAAAAATATTTTCATCAAAATAACAATAAGTAATTCATTAATTTATAATAATATTTTATAATAAAATGGCCATATTTTCCACTCTTATAAAATTATTTTATAACATTTTCATAATTTAATTTAATTTCCTCGTTATAAATAAAAAATAATAATAATAATTTTTTTTTATTAAAAATATATGATCAATATTATATTTTTACTTTATATTCAAATGATTTTTTAGATAAAAAAATTACATATTTTTAAAAGTAAATTTATATTTCATGATGGACCTCAAATCAAAATTATATCATATTTTTTTCCATATTCTTACTTTTGTTCATCGCAAACTTACATATACACATATTTAACCACTATCTTTTAGTATTAAGAACCACATTAAAACACATTCACATGATTAATAACTTTTTTATTATAAGGAAGGGTGGAAAATGGCTTTGTGGTATGAGCTTTTACAATTAATACCACCACAGGTGTTCGAATACATTTTTTGCATACGAAGGGTCACTCCATCTTCGTCCTTGGCAAGGTTTGGTTTCATGGTGGGAGATTATTTTCTCTATGAATGGTGTCATTATTAGAAAAATTTTGGGTAGTCCGTAGGAGGTTGATATAGTCTAAGTTGGTGATTTTTGGCTTTAGGTTTTCCTATGGCACTATCCATCCATGGTCATCTCGAGGCTTTCGAAGGAATTTTTTGGTGATAGTTAGGATATTCACTAACATGGAGGAAGAGGTTGTTGACTATTCAGTAGACCCTTATGAATATATTTCCATCTAGAAGAAGTCTCCACATCAGTACTATGAAGCAAACATGGGCATGACACCTAGCTCCCAAGACTCACGATATCATACATCTCTCCCTAATTTATCTAAGGTCCCTCTTTTTTTCCCTAATCAGGGTCCTAAGTGTTAGAGTCGGTCTTTACATCCCTCCGTCAGAGATCATTTCTCTTATTGCATTTCATTGTTTAGGTGTCTCATTCTGCTCATTCATCTGCATTTCGTTAGGGGCATGCCATTGTCTGACGGAAGGGTTTGGTTTTCTCGTTTCCCTCATGTTTGTACCTGCTGGGTTGGTCAAAATTTCTCAAAGTTCACTAAATTTCATTTCACGTCATTTACAGTCATAGATGTTATTTTGGTCAAAAAGAGTCATTTTAGTTTCTAAGTCTAAGGTTTGTTCTTTAGAAATGTTAAATAATGCCCGCATGCCATGAGAAGGTTTTCAATAAGTTTTCAGTTCAAAATTTTCATCGTCAATATGCTCGAGGATGTTTCTTCTTCAAAACTCTGTTTTGAAGAAGAAATTTTCAAATTTGTTTTTGTAATAAATATGTATCTTTCCGCCATGTTGTACTTCACCATGCAAACTCTGGTCATCCTTTGCCAAGTTTCGACGCCACCATCCCTGAAAAATCAACCAATTTCATCATTTCAAGCTTTGAAAGTCAGTGAGGAAACAAAAGACAAAGTTGTATTAAATGCAAAAAGTGCCAAAGTCAAAAACATTACAAAATGGGTTTTGAGAAGCAAAAATTAAAACCATGTCTATATAAGATATTTCTCCAAGTTATTAATCCATTTGCATCAAGAGATATTCATAAAATCCAAGAGAAAATTCGATGTTGAAGTTTGGAGGGACGAAGTCTGAGTTTAAAGGGCCGACTATGTGTTTGAAAACAGCGCGGCGCATTGGGACAGGGCGCGGCGCACCCACAGAGCGCGGCGCATAGAGCCGAAAAACACTTTGTAATTTCCAACGGGTGCGGTGCACCCACGCGACGCGGCACATTGGGTTTGTGCGCGGCGCACAGAGCCCCAAAGGCTGAAACTCATCTTCACTCCATCAAAACTCAATTCGATTCAGTTTATTTGTCTCCAAGTAAGTGTGTGCCGTTACCATTTGATGTTAACTCCTGTTGGGTGCTATTTGGAAAGAGGAATTCAAGAGGTTAAATGGTGAAAATATAACCCTATATCCACATCAAAATTTGCTCCTAGGGTTTGAAATTGGGTATTAAAACTTGAACTTTGTTGCCAAACACTCTCATTTTATTTTTATTTGTGCTCTTATCACTGTTATCACTGCTATTACTGTCACACTATCATACCATTGTCCCATATTCCTTATACCCTTTGTTCCCATGTTTTTGAATCCTCAAACCCTATCATTTTCTATCATCTCCCTCCCTTCCTATCATTGGTGAAATCCTAATTTCCGAAGCATTCAAGGGCTGTCTCTATTACCTAATCCCACCCCCATCACTATCACTTATTCCTATATCACTTATAAAGGCTCCAAATTCTGAAATTTCTCAAACAGTGAGTGACTGTCCTTTCACTCCAAATTCCCTTGATAGTCTATGGTATTAATTGTGATATTTCCTTGCAGCCTCTCATTACTTATGTGGCACATGTGGCATTAAAGCATACACCAAACTATTGTTTTCACCATACATATATCAGCACATATTTGTCAAACACCTTGTTTTCAGCATCATGTCAGAGACAAATTCATCATATGAGTAGGGATATGAGCAGGACAGTGATTCAACCGCTGGGCTAAATGTACCGAGGAGGTCTCATAAAAGTGGCAGGCACGTCAGGGAGGAGCCCACTTCTTTGGTTCAATTGCAGGCCTGCCCGCTTGCAATGACATGCTTTCAACAACATTCATGTTTTCGGTATTGTGAGATGATATCTCAAATTTAGCACCATCCGGAGTTGGTTCGCTTATTTTTCCTACATTTGCATGATGGTCATGTAAACCTTGCTGGAGTGAACTTCACTTTGACACCAGAGACCATTTCTGAGGCGACCAGGATACCGAACATTGGTGAGGAGTAGAATAAGAGACAACAGCTGGATAGAGCATATTATGAACCTTACATCAGGCCTGGATATTTGAGGCAGTTGAGCAGGGTATTTCTGTTCCACTTTCTGAAGGAGTCCTATGCGCCATTAATGAAACTAATCATTAGATACTTCAGCTGCGAGGGTAGATTTTCGCGCCTTTATGCATATCATATCAGACTTTTGATGCATTTCACGAGAGTGAGACTGATGAATATTCCATACTTCATGTGCCGAAACATAGAGCGGATGACTACCCTTGTGCAGAAGAAGACTCCGGAGCAGCAACACAACAAAATTTATCATTATGCGCTCATTAAAATCATTGTGGTACATCAGCTTGGTTTGCAGGGCATCGCATGGGATGAGTTCATTTCTCGTGACTTCTTTACAGCCCCTCAGCCTCCTCCTAATATTGTTCATGATACAGGTGAGCCTTCGCATCAGTTTGAGGTTCCGGAGACAGAGCCTATCAGAGTTCCAGTGTGTGTTACCTATCAGAGAGGTACCAGAGCCTTATTTGCAGCAGCACGACGAGTACTATCTCCGCCCAGGGTGGAAGGGGTCTCGTTACCTTCGACAATAGCACGAGTACTATCTCCACATGTCATGGAAGGGGTCTCGTTACCTTCGACAATAGCACGAGTACTATCTCCACATGTCATGGAAGGGGTCTCGCCTTCTACATCAACATAGGTATAGGAAAGAGGCAAGAGGCCTATGCATGATGAGGGCCCTTCAGGGGCCCAAGATACTGATTTTATACTCATCGATGTTGATTCGAGCTCTCCCAGCTCAAAGCTGAAAGAAATCATCCAGGAGAAAAAAGATGAGATCAGCACACTGACCGAGAAATTGCAGAGAGCTCAGTGGGTTATAGATTACTTGGAGAATTGGAATAAAAAACTGGAGGATCAGCACACACTCATGGAGCTGCAGACAATCCGTGAAGACCGTGAATTGGCCCGAAAGAGACCAGGTGACATGACACCATTTGAGTGAGAGACTTGCCTCACGAGAGTCAACATTCATCTGGAAAAGCTCTTGGTGAAGGCCAATAGGGACAAAGAAATTCTCAGACACATGAAGAATCACTATTGGGCCCGCACACACGTTTGCAGAGCTAGGATGAAGATCCTGAAGGCGAGGTTGAGAAAAGCACTGAAACGTCGAAAAAGGCCTGATCCACTCCGAATCTTGGCCAAAGCTTCCTTCGCGGAGCATGAGACATGATGGGAGACCTTCACTCCAAATTTTAGCAAATTTGGAGAATATTTTGTCATTTTTGAAAATTTTGGTTGCAAAACACGTTTTTCCGCCCAACGCATCGCGCCACCCGACGTGCGCTTATGATTGAGACATCTTCCGGAGGAAAATTTGATATTTTTGGGTTTTTTATGGTAAATTATGCATGCTTAGGAATGGCTGAGAGATTTCATGAAGTTCTAGGTAGTCTTAAAGGTAAAAAAACACTCCAAAAATGGCCTTTCTGCCACTTTTTTCACTAGCAGGAACCAATCTTGGGAGATTGCAGTTTTGGAGGGGCAAATGACATCCAAATTGAAAAATTCCACTTGGGTGGGATAGCAGACATCTAGGGCTTTCCAACGAGCTATCATGAGCTCAATTTGGACTTCAGAAAGTGCCCCAAAAATAGGCTCAAATTGGCGCGTCTCATTGAGTTTTTGAGCGCGGCGCATAGAGAAATTTTGCCTCATTTTCACTCTTCAGCTCAAAAATTCGCCCAGTTTTGACTAGTTTTACTTTTCATGTGATGATTGATCTATCATGATGTAATTTGGTAACCATGATGTAAATTTTTCATGTTTTTACTTATTCTAGAGGATTCATTCACTAAAAAGTGAAAATTGAGTGAATGGATCAGTTCCATAGCATATAGAGGCAAGTTGTTTGGCTGCCTAGATTTCAGCTCCATGTTTAGAATTGGTTGAAACAGCTCCTAGAAGGATGAGCTTGACCCCTAGAGGCATGGGATGGGGTTAGGATGGTCTATGTATTTTATTTTCTGAGACATTTTCAAGGTTGGATACTTGGGAAAAGTTTGGCACCTCATTGTATATTCTTTCAGATTTTTGGCAAAGGAAAGACCAACGTTTTGCAGCACTTGTTGGGATCCTTGTGGCTTCTGAGTTTTAATGATGTTTTTCTCCATGTTATTTTAAGTTTCATTAATTTTATATGTATTCCATTTCCCTTCTCTTTGCTTCTGAATTAAACAAATGAGTAATTGAGGTAGAATTCATTAGTTTGTTGGTGCTCTGCCTTAAACTTCTGTTTAGTTTTACATGTTTTCGTCAGTTTGAAGAGGATCCTTGCACTCTCTTGCCCTCTTCAACTCCTCAGCAGTCTTTTCTATCCATTCATTGAATCTAAGACATCAAAATCATTGCCTACCCTGCCCCAACTTGAACTCTGCAAGAATTTGGCCTCATCCCCAAGCCCAAAAATTGCCTTTCCCTTTTTCCAACAAAAAACCCTAAAAATCAAAATCAAACCCTCCTATTTGTTTATCTAGCCTGAGATTATTTTTTTTTTAGTCATCTCAAGCCCCTTTGAATATTTTCATTGGATTGACCCGGAGAGAGCCCTCTCCTGTCCTCGTAGGGCTAGCTACGAGGCTGAGCGTGGTTTGGTGTTGTCCTTTTTCTGCCTTATTTCAGCCTAAGGTGGATTTAGGCACTAACACTAAGTAAGTGGTTTTGAACTAGACTTACATGGGTTTTACAGAGAGTTTGGAGTTGGTTAGAAAATTATTTCTAGTGCCATATGATGCAAATGTCAATGCGACAGATGTTCTTTGGAGGCTCTAATATTTGCAAATAATTTCTTAAACCCTCCATTTCAAAATCCAAATTGGACAGTCTTGAAGGAGGGGTTTATTGTACCCAAGGCATGTGGTGGCACTAAAACCATAACATTCAATGTTTCTATGAAAACTTTTTGAGATTCAACAAGATGATGAGCTTAGTGAAAATCAGTCACCTTCACTAGGTGGGCCTGCAGGCTATTTTTAGGTGTAAGTCTATTTTTAGACATGGTGATCATATTTCAGAAGTTGCAGGATGCTATTTGTGGATGGTTGGTCAAGTTTAAAAATAGATGAAATTATATTTTAGAATATTGGGCGAAGTCTATTTATAGATTGTCGATCTAAAAATAGAAGTGTCAATTATTATTAGCTCTTAATAATAATCTGACAATAAACATCAACTTATTCTCTTGGAGCACTTAATTTCAGTATACAGATTTGGAAAGTCAGTGGGCTAAAGGAATTACGCAATTCCTAGGGTTTACTGGTGGTTCATGCATGGAGGACTCAGTTAGAACTGAAGTGGAAAAGTTATGGTAGATTTGGAAGAGTCGTTCATGGAGTTGTTATTCAGTTTAACTTAGTTAATGGAGTTAAACTCAGTTGAGCTAGTTGTATCTAGTATGACCGAATGATACACTAGTGAGAGTGGAGTGAATTAATTAGTTAATTAATTCACAAATAATAACTCATTAATCAACTGAACAATATAGCAGTTAACTACAGTGCATGTCAGTTCCAGTGGAGACCCAGTGGAGAGATAGGTGAAAGGGCAAGATGGACTATCTGTTGTGACTATAGTGATGCATTGATTGCACCACACACACATTGGAGTTGCAAATGAGGATTGTGCAATCAAGGCAAGGGTAATTCGAATTCATTCAGAGCTATTCTTCAGCAGAGATTGTGCAGTGGAGGCAGGCTATCAGGTGGCAAGAAATCAGTGCATGGATTTGCAAATTTCTTCTGATTAGTGTGTGACGATTGATTGTACTAAGAGCTTGATGTACTAAGCTTTGTATGAGATTGTTACATGATATCCATGATACATAATATATTATAGTTGGGGTTTTCAGCTTCAGGCTTTCCCATTAAACAATTGTGTTATGTGCAATTGTTTTTATTGCTTCATGTGTTTGCAATTAAGTTTAAATTTCTGCAAAAGATTAATAGTGGAAGGATTCTGTATTTATAAAGAAGATAAATATTGTTAGATAAGGAGAATCTGGATATATACATGCATCTTGTATATAATTTCTACATGGTATCAGAGTAGTGTTAATTCTTGAAGATTGCAATTGTGAAGAATTGCTGAGTTTGTGCTAGTGGATAATTCGAATTTGCTACAGAAAATTCTCAGTGCGATAGTTGAGTATACATTGAAATGTCTTTCAATGGGTTTCGATTGGAGTATGCCCTTCATGGAAGCTTGAATTATATAGCCTGGAAGGATAGGATGGAGGAGGTGTTGGAAGATAATGGACTGAAGGAGTTCATTGATAGCGATGTTCCTAGGCCTGGTTCTAGTGATGCTGCATTACTTGACGCATGGCAAAAGAAGAAAGAAAAGACAAGAAGAATTATATTGGAAGGTGTGAAAGACCATATTGTGTCCAGCCTTCACAGGAAAGCCACTCCATTTTCAATTTGGAAGGCTTTGACAAATTTGCTCCAAAGTAGCAGCGACTAGAGGAAGTTGGCGCTGAAAGATAAGATTAGAAAAATAAAAATGGAGAAGCACGATAGTATTCCAAAATATCTCAAAAAGTTTTTCCACTGTATGGATGAAATGGGAAGTGTGGGGATTATTGTTGATGATGAAGACTTGGTGAGCTTGGCTCTCCTTGGGCTTTCGAAGAGTTGGCATAGCTAAGAAGACTCTGTCAATAGATGGGAGAAACTACTAGGATGGGTACGACTTTGGTCAGATCTTGTGCAGGAGGAGATAAGGCGAAGTACCAGGGATGGCTCTTCATCGAAGAATGAAGATGAAGAGAATTTCACTTTGGCTGCCAAATCAAGGAAAGGGAAGGGGAATAATTTTACTTCAAAATCTGAAGCTAAAGGCAAAAGCAGGATTTGTCCAAGGTGAAGTGTTTTCACTGTCACGAACATGGGTATTTCGCCACTAACTGCCCAACGAAGAAGAAGAACAAGAAGGTTGTTGGATCTGCAATAGGTGAGGCCTTAGCCTCGCAATTTGAACTTCATTTCTCCTTGATCGCATGCTTGGTTTCAAGCACAATGGGATCGGTGTGGTATCTTGATATTGGTGCATCTTTCCATATGACGGGAGACAAGGAGTTGTTTAGTGACTTGGAGGAGAAGGATATCCAAATGCATATAGAGATGGGCGACAATGTTCGATACAGTGCAACCAACATTGGGACCATTACATTTGAGAGGGAGTAAGGTAATCCATTTCTATTGAAATATGTGATGCATGTTCCAAGTCTGAAGAAGAACTTGGTCTCGGTCGCAATGTTGGAAGACAGAGGTTATGACGTTATTTTCAGTGAGGGAAAAGATTTCCTGTGACATAAAACAATGGGTCAAAACAAGAGGATAAGGATTCAAGTTAAGAATCTCTACAAGCTGGAGGTAAATGGCTGCGCTGCAATGATGGGCAAAGTAGAAGAAGTGGTGAGCTGGGATGAGGGTGAATTATGGCACAGGAGATTGGGCCATCTTCACCATGGCACTTTGAAGATTTTGTAGTAGATATCTACTAGAATTCCCAATGGTACTCTTGCGTAGTCAGATTAGTGCAAGGGATGTACTATGGGTAATTTTTTGAAGAACACTTTCATGAGAAGGAGAACCATGCTTCGGTGATCCTGGAGAGAATTCACACAGCCGTGTGTGGACCTTTCTCGGTTGCTTCAACAGCAAAACACAGGTATTATGTTATATTTTTTTATGACTATTCTCATAGATTTTGGATCTTCTTCATGCGGAGGAAGAGTGAAACATTCTCAAAGTTCTGTGAGTTTAAAGCATTGGTGGAGAAGGAGTCGGGGAAGCAAGTGAAGGCTCTACGGAGCAATAATGGTGGTGAATATCTCTCGGGTGAATTCAAAGACTTATGTAGCAAAGAAGGAATTCAAAGAGAACTCATAACGCCTCATAAACCACAGCAGAATGGAGTCGTGGAGAGGAAGAACAGAACAATCATGGTTGTTGAACGAGCTATGCTGCATGACGAGGGCCTACCAATGCACTTGTGGGCAGAAGCATGCAACAATGCAGTTTATGTGCAAAACCATTGTCCTCATAGAGTACTTGGCATGAGTACACCTAAAGAATCTTTTACTGGTAAGAAGCCTAATATTTCTCATTTGAATATTTTTGGCTCATTTGTTTACATTCATGTGACAAAGGACGCCAGGAAGAAGTGGAGTCAACTCTAGAAGTTGGGATATTTTTTGGGTACACAGAAACACCCCATAATTATCGTGTGTATTTTCTAGACAGTCGGATGAATGTGGTGCAATGGGATATAAAATTCAATGAGGTGAAAGCCATGAATTTGTCGCTTGAGAGGGAGCTACACTTGCATGAAGAGGAGGAAATTCTTGTTCCCAAAGATGAGCCTCTAGATGTGGATTAGCCACAAGAGGAGATTCATGGAGTGGAGGAGTCCACTCATGCAGAACCAAACATTAGACAAGGAAGAAAGTGTACCACAGAAGCTGAGAGACTGAAGCTTGATGCGGCATAGAATGTAGGATTCCCTACATCATAGCGCAGACAAAGACAGTCACCTGACTGATTTACTGGATACATGGCTCTTATGAGCAAGTGTATCATGACAGAGCCATCTTCTTTTGAAGAAACAATGCAAGAGCCCAAATGGGTAGATGCCATGGTGGAGGAGTATGACTCCATCGTCAGAAACAGTGTTTGGGAGATTGTTCCAAGGTCGGTGGGTAAATCAGTTGTAGGATCAAGATGGATCTATAAGGTAAAGCAAGCTACTGATGGGAGCATAGAGAAGTATAAGGCAAGATTTGTTGCTCGGGGCTTCTCACAGATCGAGGGGATTGATTATGAAGAAACCTTTGCACCTATTGCACAATATTTTTCCATAAGGACCATCCTTGCTCTCTCAGCACAGATAGGTTGGCACATTCATCAGATGGATGTGAAGACTACATTCCTTAATGGGATCATTGAGGAAGAGGTGTAAATTAAACAGCCTAAAGGATTTGAGATATTCAGCAGTGAGTCGCATGTGTGCAGACTCCTAAAGAGCATTGTATGGGTTGAAGGAAGCACGACATGCTTGGTACACATGGATCGACAACTATTTCACTGGACTTGGCTTCACCAAAAGTGAGGCGGATGCAAACCTGTACCAAATTGTTGTGGAGGGTAAGCTTTTAATCATTGTTCTTTATGTTGATGATTTAATACTAACAGGTGATGAGCAGTTGATACACTCATGCAAGGCAGATCTTGAAAAGGAGTTTTAGATGAATGATTTGGGCCTCCTTCATTATTTCCTTCGATTGGAAATATGGAAGCGGGAAGTTGAACTGTTTGTGTCTCAAGGAAAGTATGCCGAGGAGGTACTAGAGAAGTTTCACATGCAAGGCTGCAAGCCTATCAACACTCCTCTTCTAGGAAATTGGAGGAAATAGGATGCTACATCGGCAGAGGTAGTGGATGCCACTTTTTATCGACAGTTGGTGGGTTTTCTCATGTATTTAGTTAATACAAGAGCAGAAATATGCCCTGTGGTGAACTAGCTTTCACAAGCGATGGTTAAGCCTACCAAGATCTTTTGGAAGGCAGGCAAGCATGTCCTGAGTTATCTCAGAGGCACATCTGAGTATGGCTTATGGTACTGACAGACGGATGAGGTGAAGTTGCATGGCTTCATTGATGCAGATTGGGCAGGCAGCCCAATGGACAAAAATAGCACATCAGGAGGGTTTTCAGTATCAGATCTACAACAGTTTCTTGGTATAGCAGGAAACAAAGATCCGTGGCACTTAGTTCAATGGAAGAAAAATACATGGCAGCAAGTCAAGCTGCATGTGAGGCTATTTGGATGAGGAAGATCCTAGTCGGTTTGTTTGGTTCACATTTATATCCTATAGTGATACATTGTGATAATCGGAGTTGCATTAAACTCTTGATTAATCCTGTGTTTCATGATAGATCTAAACATATTGATATCTGGTATCATCATATCAGAGATTGTGTGCAGCGGAAGATCATGTTGCTTCAGTACATTCCTACGGAAGATAAGGATACAGACATTCTAACGAAGGCGCTCACCAGGAGCAAACTCAAATACCATAGAGGCAGGATCAGGGTGAAGGATAATCCCTATCTTTTTGAGAGGGAGTGTTGAGATTCAACAAGATGATGAGCTTATGAAAATTAGTCACCTTCACTAAGTGGGCCTGCAGGCCATTTTTAGGTGTAAGTATATTTTTAGACTATGTCTATTTCTAGACATGGTGATCATATTTTAGAAGTTGCAGGATTCTATTTGTGGATGGTCGGTCAAGTTGGAAAAATAGATGAAACTCTATTTTTAGAATATTGGGCAAAGTCTATTTATAGATCGTTGATCTAAAAATAGAAGTGTCGATTATTATTAGCTCTTAATAATAATCCGACAATAAACATCAACTTATTATTTTGGAGCACTTAATTTCAGTATACAGATTTGGAAAATCAGTGAACTAAAGGAATTACGCAATTCCTAGGGTTTAATGGTGGTTCATTCATGGAGGAATCAGTTAGAACTGAAGTGGCAAAGTTATGACAGAGTTGGAAGAGTATTTCATGGAGTTATTATTCAGTTTAACTCAGTTAATGGAGTTAAACTCAGTTGAGCTAGTTGTATCTAGTCTAATTGAATGATACACTAGTGAGAGTGGAGTGAATTAATTAGTTAATTAATTCAAAAATAATAACTCATTAATCAACTGAACAAACAGCAATTAACTACAGTGCATGTCAGTTCCAGTGGAGACCCAGTGGAGATATATGTGAAAGGGCAAGATGGACTATCTGTTGTGACTATAGTGATGCATTGATTGCACCATACACACATTAGAGTTTCCAATGAGGATTGTGTAGTCAAGGCAAGGGTAATTCGAATTCATTCAGAGCTATTCTTCAGTAGGGATTGCGTAGTGGAGGCAGGCTATTAGGTGGCAAGAAATCAGTGCATGGATTTGTAGATTTCTTCTGATTAGTGTGTGACGATTGATTGTATTGAGAGCTTGATGTAATAATATTTGTATAATATTTTTACATGATCTCCATGATACATAATATATGATAGTTGGGTTTTTTAGCTTCAGAATTTCCCATGAAACAACTGTGTTATGTGCGATTGTTTTTATAGCTTCATTTGTTTGCAATTGAGTTTAAATTTCCGCAAAAGATTAACAATGGAAGGATTCTGTATTTAGCAAGAAGATAAATATTTTTAGATCAGGAGAATCTGGATATATACATGCATATGTCATATAATTTCTACAAAACTATTCAAATGCATCAATAAAATCTCAGTTTGACTTTGCCTTGGTCAATCTAGAGAGAATTCGAATTTCCATTTCAGCTGATATATTGAAGGTAGTTTTTTTCCATAGAAAAAGTCATAATTTTATTAATGAAAATAAAATTACATGTTGCATCAACTGATAATTGACCAACAACCTGTTAGGATTGGTGTTCAAAATTCATACAAAGAGTTCATAAAAATACAATAGGAGAGAAAAATCAAGGTTTTCTCCCCTTTTTCTTTTTGAACTTGTGCCATTCACCCTGTGATGGAGTGGAGGAGACAAGGGCGAGCTGATTTTATTCTAAGTATTTCCCATTATCCTTGTCTGAGTCTGAAGTATTTGATAAATGAGGTCTCTTAATCCCTCCATTTTCCATATCCATTTTCTCTTTTCAGGCCTTTTCGGGTCCTTTTTTAAGTCAAAATGATCTTGTGATTCATTCCTTTATGCTACCGATTTTTTCGTTGGCTGTTCGTTGTCTTTGGGAGTGGGTTATTCCACTTCTTCTTCTATATCCTCCATTGGATCACATGGAGGAAACTTCCATCCTTTAGGTGCCTTTCCATTTTTATTTTTATTTTTATCGGTTTTCTCGTTTTGCATCTGGGCACGTATTTTGTAAATGTCTATTATGCCTACAAATTCTGCATCTAAATGTAGTGTTTTCATAATTAAAATGATGTGTCCAATTTTTCTGTTTGTGTATCCACTGTATGCATTCCGGTAATCCTTTGTTGAGATCAACTTCCACACAGATTCATACGAAAGTATAGATTTTCTCCTCCAAGCGTTGTGTATCTATTTTGATATATCTCCCAATGATATTTCCAATGGCTATTAGCACGCATTCATTCCAGAAATGCAGGGGGAGGTTGTGTAACCAGATCCGCATCATCATTTTTGAAACAAACATAGTATTAGCATCAAACTCCGGGAAGCATGGTGTAATGAAGAGTCCCGTTGAACCTCTTGTAGTATTACAACAACTCCCCATCATCCTAGATAGTAACTTAGAAAGAATAATGGGGACCCTTTAAAAATTTTGGAATTAATATTCAATTCTTAGAAATAAAACCCAAGTTATCATTTTCTTAGGTTAATATTTTAATTTTCTTTTATGAATAAGAAAATCACTAAAAAACTCTTAAAACTAAAAAACTTTAAAGAAAAAGCATATGATGGGACAAAGTTGCGATAAAGAGAATAGCCGAATTGTGAAGCAGAGAATAGCCAAAATTGTGAAGTGGTGAATTCCTGAAATGCCGAAACACCGATATCCCATTCTGCTTAAAGAAATCACATAGTCGTACTTTCAAATTTTTAATTTCGCAAATTTCTTGAATTACTAAAGCATGTCGACTATCAAATCGCTGATGTAACATCCCAATATAATGCCATCTATCAGAATCACATGGACCCATACTTTCGAATTTAATGTTCATTCATGTGAGTTTGTAATCTCAAGGTTTTTAATTGATTTTTAGTTTCAAAATCAAATACCAAAGGATTCCCATTACACATGAATTCAATTGGTAAGGCTGTTAACATCATTTCGAAGTGATTTTGGCTTATCATCTTTGGTTTTTTTGAATAGGATAATTCTAAAATTCAAGGCATAAAAGTATGTCACGATTGATTAAAGCATGAAGGAAATCCGCAACCCAGCCACAGTTAGTCATGCAGTAAGAGGAGAACAACGAAATGGCTCCCTTAATGACGGATACCACATGCAATCTAGATATTGGTTCCTCAGGTTGGGAAGGGATTGACCAACTCTTAGAGAATGAGAAACCTCAAGTAATTCTTGTTGAACCCTTAGTTAAACTGAGAGGGGGGGGGGGTGAATCAGTTTAACACATTCATGGATTTTTGAATTTTTTCATTAAAGCTTATTTACCCTTCATTTCATGTCCAACTTAATATGTGAGTAATCTTAGAATGTGAGCAGCAAGTATTAATATAATATAACAGTAGACTTTAATATGAGAGCAGCAGGTATTAAGCAGATGATATAAATCAAATCAACACATAAACATCATGCACAGAGACACCAGATATAAGTGGAAACCCATAAAGGGAGAAAACCACATCTTATTATTGTTGTGATGCAAAGGCAAGCTCCAACTCCCTCTCACCACTGTTTTTCTGCAGGCACCAACCTACAGGAGGCTCCTACCTCAATTCTGCAAGCTACAATTTGCAAGGAAGCACCAACTCCCTTCAATTTTCTGCAGGCACCAACCTACAGGAGGCTCCAACCTCAGTCAGCTACAACTGACAGCTATCAAGCTGCAACTTGATAGGGAAGCTCCAACTTCCTCAATTTATCAAACTGAATGTTTGCTGATTTACCTCAGATATCAGCTCTGTTCTGTAGCATCTTTTTCTTCTCCTCTCTTCCTTATCTTCTCTGCCTTGATCTTCTATACTTTTCATTCTCTATCCTTATCCTCTCACACTCTACCCTTGTGCATATCAATGTGATATTATATATAGAGTTCATCATATGACTCTTTACATTCCTCAGGGAATTTGAAGTGAATAGTCTTGACTTTTTGACTTCTGTCTTCTCATTCCTTTATCCAACTCATTTTAAAATTATAATAATATGTACAAATTTCCATGCTACAGTGGGATTTTTATTTTCCTTAGGATACTTGCCTTTGCATCACAAACAATATAAAACAAAAATTATTTACATTTTCAGTTGCACATTTCAATACCACTCAGTTGCTTTTCTGGACTTTCTTCGGCTTTACTGGATTTGTCTCTTCTGCTGCTGTTGAGTGACTGTTCTGTATATTTCTGTTCATCATGCCTGCAAAATTCCCTGTGAATTTTTCAGTTCCTACATTCTTTGTTTACCTCTGTTAGGCCCACATTTTCATCCCTGTGTTTATTCACCTATTCACTGTACTTTTGTGCACCTGCTGCATATATAACTTATTTTTAATATAACAGCTGATTTTAAATCTGGACAAACTCTCAAGGTTCTAATCTCTTGGGCTGGCACTTTAATCAACTGTGGAGGCTTCTTATACTCACGATTATAAGACCCATAAAATACATAATATGCTCTTGTAATAAACCCAATCAATGTTTTAATACAATTTCAAAGCAATATTACAGCTCACTATATTAAATATCAGCGTAGTATATATATATATATATATATATATATATATATATATATATATATATATATATATATATATATATATATATATATATATATATATATATATATATATATATATATATATATGTTTCCCACCAAATGTGAAGACCCATGTATTTACTTTAACGTATGCCCATCTCCGAGTCAAACATTAAAAAAACTATTAATAAACTGTGGCTTTTGTTTAACGCCCAATGTAAGCATGGTCACGGGTTTTATAACCTTTATATCATCAAACTGTATTACGTTCCCCACTTAAATATATCACTTGATAATGCTCACATCCATAGTCCCATTTAACTCTCACTATACCCCGTTCTCCTCTACGTGATCTTCCTCAACTTCCTTTTGATTTCACACACACAGTCATACGTATGCATTTTATAATTTATCCTCTTCCATATTATGACTATGGAAACCCTTAAATATGTTCAGTCGCCGTCTTATAATAAGGTTTCCACCCTTATATTAATAACTGATGCTTTTAATAAATTACTATAGGCCTCGGCCCCACCATACAATCGACGAAATCAATCAAATACACACGCCCGTTCCTTAAGTTAACCTTCGCGCATCTTCCCAATATGATCACCGTCCGATGGCTTCCCTCCAGATCGACGGCTTGTATCGATATCGCACGGGGTCCTCAGTCGAGAGTTAATGTGCAATGGTGCACAGTGAGAGTGGTTTTGCCAACTTGCTCTGGGACACGCATCGTCTGTCCTGTGGAATCGCTCCCAACTCCTCAAATACAACCCACCGTGTAAAGGTGGTGCGATGAAAACCATAAACCACCGTCACTGTTCATCTGGTCATGGTTCTGCTTCTTCGACACACTAGGTTCCGCCCTTTTACCTAGAGGTTCTGCACCATTCAACTCCAGGCTTACAGCTGAGCGCTCTTCCACAGGTTCGACCAATCCATAATGCACCGTTCACACAATATCCCGGTTCTCTGCGTGCATTCAATCCATAATTCAGAACAAAGATAAACACCTTACTCCATAATACAGAGTGTTATCACGCATTGGTTCATCGTCTACTAGTTGAGATACACAGTTGACCATATTAACATCGGTTCCTCTAAAACTTTTTAGCGATCAGATCTTCAATCGATTGGCCCTTCTTCTCTATTCTACAGTTCTATGCAGTTCTCTACGCAGGTCTGTGCAGGTCTCCGTAACCATTAATTCCTCCAATTTATACGCTGAATCTTTAATTTCAAACCCTTGCCACAGGGTTTATTCAAGAACTGTTTATAAACCCTGATCAACTCACCTATGTGATCTGTGCATAGGTAATTGCACACCACAACACCTGCTAAAGAGCCATACAGTTTCTCACCAAAATCAAAGCTCCTTCTCATAGGATTTAGGTCAACATTATCCATGTCATACTGAAACAAATAATTTTAGATACACAGCTGAAATTTCTTGTCTATTCTACTGTCATCTGTCTCCTGCTGCTTTTGTTCCTTCTATGCTTCCTCTGCCTCCTCTCTGTTGCCTCTATTCTCTACTACTTTGCTTTTTCTCTTTTCCTAGTTACTATTTCAGATGCTCCTCCTTTGCCAATTCCTTTGCCATCAATGAAAACATTTCCAACAATCTCCCCCTTTAGCATTGATGGCAATACTCTTCCTCTATTTGCCTTATAGAAGCCCATTTTTTCTTTTCCTCCCCCTTTGACATCAATGGCAAAGGGTTTCTCATTTCCTAATTTGCTTTCTGCATTTCCTCTTTCTGAGATCTTCTGAATTTGTACCCTGCTACTCCAAACTTTGTATTAAATCTAAAATTCTGACCCTGTAGCCTTTTCTTTAACTCTTTTATGCTGGGTGTATTCTTTCCATAATCCTTTGACCCCGAGGACCTATTTCATGCTTTCCTTGTTGACTAATCTCCCCCTAGAATGATATTTTCGTTTCTATTCTCCCCCTGAAACTGTGCTTTCTCTTTATATCAGAGAGTAGCATCTACAGATACTACCCCTAGTCTATCTCTCAAATATTCAAATGGTTCTCTAGCAAGAGGTTTGGTAAATATATCTGCTATTTGTTCTTTTTTTGGCACATACTCCAGCTTTACTATCTTCTAAGCCACTTTTTCTTGGAGAAAATGATACTTGATTGGGATATGCTTAGTTTTTGAGTGAAGCACAGGATTTTTAGATATACTTATAGCACTTGTATTATCACATTTGATTGAGATAGGTTCATCAATGCTTACTTTCATGTCTTGGAGGGTTTGATTCGTCCACATGACTTCTGTACAACATGCTGCTACTGCTATATATTCTGCTTCTGCTGTAGACAGAGAGATAGATGTTTGTTTCTTGCTTAACCATGCCACTAGACTTTCTCCTAGATAGAATGCACCTCCACTTGTATTTTTCCTATCATCCACACAGCTGGCCCAATCTACATCTTTGTATGTTGTCACAGTGAAGTTTTTGCCTTTAGGATACCAAAGCCCATATAGTGTTGTTCCTTGTAGATATCTGAATATTATTTTTACTGCGAGAAGGTGATTTTGTTTAGGTCCTACTTGATATCTAGCCACTAGTCCTACTGCTAGCAGTATGTCTGGTCTTGATGCTGGCAGATACAACAGACTTCCTATCATGGATCTGTAGAGTTTTTGATCTATATCAGCAGATCCATCATCAGCACACAGCTTACATCCCGTGATCATGGGAGTTGACACAGGTTTGCAGTCTCCATTTTGAACTTTTTCAACATTTATTTTAAGTATTTTTCCTGTGAGATGAATGTACATGTGTTCTTTTGCTGAATTTGAAGTCATAAGTAGAAACTGAGCTCTCTAATGATAGACATCTCAAACTCTGTTTTCATCTCATCATCAAATCATTTTGCTAGTTCTTCTCCATTGCTTCCAAACATAATGTCATCAACATATACTACAACAATCAGGAGTTCATTTTCATAGGTTTTTATGTACAAATTGTTGTCTACTCCACTTCTCTTAAAGCCTTGTTTTGAAAATATTTATCCAGTCTTGAGTACCAAGCACGAGGAGCCTGTTTTAGTCCATATAGATCCTTCTTCAGTCTGCACACATAGTCCTCTTTGTCTGTTAAAGAGAAACCTTCTGGTTGTTCCATGTAGACTTCTTCTTCTAGATCTCCATTCAGAAATGCAGATTTCACATCCATTTGAAATACTTTGAAGTTTTGGTAGCAAGAAAAGGCCATAAACATTCTGATGGCTTCCATTCTGGCTACAGGGGCAAATGTTTCATCGTAATCAAGTCCTTCAATTTGTGAATATCCTTTGCAGACCAGTCTGGCTTTATTCCTGATTACTTTTCCTTGCTCATTCATTTTATTTTTGAATACCCATTTTGAGCCTATGACATTTTTCTCAGTGGGTCTAGGAACTAATTCCCAGGTATTATTTTTCTCAATTTGGTCCAATTATTCATTCATAGCATTTACCCAAGACTTGTCCTTGCTGGATTCTTCAAATTTCTTTGGCTCTATTTGTGACAACATGGCTATGTATACCTCTTCAATTTGTTCTGTTAGTTGCCTTCTTGTTTGGACCCCTACTCTCTTGTCTCCAATGATCTGATCTTCAGGATGGTTATTCTAAGTATATCTTGAGGGAGCTTTAGAACTCAGCTCTGTATCTTCTGTTGTCTTGCTTGTTTCCTCATCATCTTGTTTTTCTTCTTCATGGTTGTCTGATGGATTGCAGCAGTCTGTATCTCTTGTATTGTTTGGAAGTTCTTCATCAAATATCACATCAATGCTTTCTACTATTTTTCAAAGAGTCTTGTTGTAGCACATGTACCCTTTAATTTTGGATGCATATCCTAGAAATATCCCTTCATCTGCTCTTGCATCAAATTTTCCAAGATTTTCATCATTATTCTTTATGTAACACTTGCTTCCAAAGATTCTAAAATGTTTTATTGAAGCTGGTTTCCCATGCCAAAGTTCATCGGGAGTCTTGTCACTGCTTGGCCTTAAGTGAGCTTTATTAAGGATATGCACCACTGTGTGTACCGCTTTTTCCCAGAAGTTTTGAGGAATATTATTCTTCTACATCATGGCTCTGGAAATTTGTTGAACAGATCTGTTTTGTCTCTCTGCTACTCCATTCTGCTGAGGTGTCCCTGCAATAGTAAATTGTTGTTTTATGCCATATTCATTGCATAGATCTGCAAAGTCATAATCTGGGAATTCACCTCCTCTGTCCGATCTAATGCATTTTAGCTTGCATCCTGTCTGATTTTCTGCTAATGCTTTGAATATTTTGAATTTGTCCAGAGCTTCTGATTTATTCTTGAGAAATGCAACCCATGTCATTCTGGAGAAATCATCGATTATTAGCATGAATTAGGATTCTCCACTTGGTGTTTTAGTTCTTGCAGGTCCACACAGATCCATGTGCACAAGCTGGAGTGGTCTACTTGTTGATAACTCATCTTTGGCCTTAAATGATGTATGGGTCTGTTTACCCAATTGACAAGATTTGCATATGGTATTAGAAGGCCTTTTTATTTCTGGCATGTCTCTGACCGATTTATTTTTTCTCAGTATGATGATATGATCGAAGCTGAGATGTCCCAATCTCCTATGCCATAACCATGACTCCTCAAGTTTGCTAAGATGGCATGCTTCATCTTCCTCTTTCACGATGTAAACATTGCTCTCTATTCGAACACCTTTGAGCAGAGTCTTACCTGTGGTGCTTGATCTGACTTCACAGTCTTGTGCTCTGAAAAGAACTTCGCAGCCTTTATCACACATTTGACTGACACTCAGCAAATTTTCCTTCAGCCCATCTACAAATAGTACATCTTGGGCCTTACCTCTGCCATTATCTAAGCTGACTGAGCCCTTTCCCTTGATTTTTCCTGATTTATCATTGCCAAAAGTAACATTACCAATTTTCTTTTCATCAAAAGTTATAAACTTGCTTCTGTCTCCAGTCATGTGTTTAGAGCAGCCACTGTCTAAATACCACTGGCTTTTCAGGTCTTGAGCAGTTAGAGCCAAGTCACATTTATTCACCTTCTTTATCCACTGGGGGCACCCTTTTGTTTGGTATCTTTTGTGAGGTGATGAATTACATCTTCTTAGAGGACATTTGGAAGGTATATGTCCAACTTGATTGCATACACAACATTTGATCATAATTTTTGTAGAATTATGAGTATGAACAGAATTTATTTGATTCATAAACCTCCTTGAGGTGTTAAACATCAATCTTTGTCCATACTTTCTACACTTAATGATTTTATGGCCAAATTCCTTACAATAAAAACAGTAACCATAGAAACAATTTGCATACATGATGTAAGGTTGTCTCTTCCATTTGTTTGCTTGAGGCAGTCTCTTCAATGTTTGCATCTTTTGCTGGTTTGAATTACTCCTCCTTGCATGACAATATGCAGCAATGTGTCCCAGCTTGTGACAAGCATAACTAGTGGCATTCTTCATAGGAGGGAAGAATCTCCTTTGATGGTTTCCAAATTTTACATACTCAGGGGTCTTAGTATTTATTACATTCTTTGCTACTAGTGGTTTCTTCTGATCTCTGTCTTCCTTATTACAGGTTTCTTTTGTAGGAATTGTTTGAGTTGCATCATCATTCTCCTTTTCTTTTACAAAAATAATCTCTCTGTCAACCTTTTCTTTGCCTTTACTTGATTCTCCTTCATAGCCTATTCCAGTTTTTATCATAGGAGATCTTTGAGCACCAAGAATTTCGTTCAACTTACTAGAGCTTGCTGTTTGAGAAGAGTTTATAACCATTTTCCTTTGAGAATTTTCTAATTTCTTCCTGAGACATACTACTTCTTCTTCCAACTTTTCTTGTTCCTGGGTTCTTTCTTTGATTTGCTTAAGTAACATGTCCTATATCTTCTTGGCTTCTTCAAGCTCTATCTTTAGCTGTGTCAGGACTTTTGAATTCTGTTCCTCTCGTACATACTTGAGGAGAATGTCCTTTTGTTTTCTTCATTTTAGCTTGAGTCTATCAATCTCTTCTAGAGCACTTCTTAGTTCCCCCTCAAGGTCGACTTCACCTTCTTCTTCTTCATCTTCTAGCAGGAGACCTTCAAGTTCTTCTATAGCCATCAATAAAAATTTAGAGGTTCCATCTTCACTTGAGAGTTCATCTGGATCTTCAGATGTACTGCTGTCTTGTTGAGCATAGAAGGATTTTCTGCTGAACTTCTTTCCTTTCTGCCAGTTCTTTGATGTATTTTTCTCTGACTCTTGAGCCTGATTCCTTACTTTCTTATGAGGACACTTAGCAGCATAGTGTCCAACTCTTCCACAGTTAAAGCATTTGAAAGGAAGTTTACCTTTGTATTTACCTGAGCCTCTATCCAATTTCTTGACAAATTTTTCCTCTTCTTCATCCGAGCAAGAGCATATGTCTTCCTCTTCTTCTTTCTTCTTTTCTGTTTTAAAGGCTGCCTCCCTCGTACTTGGCTTCTTCTGTGGGAGCCTCATCTCATATGCTGTTAAATTTCCAAGTAGCTGGTTCATGGTCAAGGTTTCCCAATCAATTGTTTCTTCTATTGCAGACACCTTGGGATTAAACCTTGATGGAAGAGATCTTAGAATCTTTTGCACAATTATACTTTCTGGCATTGTTTCTCCAAGAGCTTTCATATTGTTAACAATTTCTGCTACTTTTAGGAAGAAACTGTCAATGTCTTCATTATCATTCATTTTTAAGTTCTCAAACTGGGCTCTATAGACTTAGAGTTTGGCAGTTTTTACTTTCTTGTCTCCTTCATGGATGTTCTCCAGAGTATCCCACATCTCTTTGGCAGTGTCTTTGTGCATTACTTTGATAAACTCTGCTTCACACAATCCATTCAAGATAGCATTCATGGCTTTTGCGTTAGCTACAAAATCTTGTTTGGATTCTTTCTCTGAGTCAATTGACTTTGGGGCATATCCTAATTCCACAGCACCCCAAACTTCTATTCCTAGAGACATTATGTATGTCCTCATCCTGATTTTCCAAAAGGCATAATTTACACCTGTAAAGAAAGGGGCTTTATTGGTTGAGCATCCTTCTTTACTAGCCATTCTGAGAACCTAGAATCTCCTTTCAGTTGTTAAACTGGTACAAAGGAACCTGCTCTGATACCAATTGTTGAACCCTTAGTTAAACTGAGAGGGGGGGGGTGAATCAGTTTAACACATTCATGGATTTTTGAAACTTTTCATTAAAACTTATTTACCCTTCATTTCATGTCCAACTTAATATGTGAGTAATCTTAGAATGTGAGCAGAAAGTATTAATATAATATAACAGTAGACTTTAATATGAGAGCAGCAGGTATTAAGCAGATGATATAAATCAGATCAACACATAAACATCATGCATAGAGACACCAGATATAAGTGGAAACCCATAAAGGGAGAAAACCACATCTTATTATTGTTGTGATGCAAAGGCAAGCTCCAACTCCCTCTCACCACTGTTTTTCTGCAGGCACCAACCTACAGGAGGCTCCTACCTCAATTCTGTAAGCTACAACTTGCAAGGAAGCACCAACTCCCTTCAATTTTCTGCAGGCACCAACCTACAGGAGGCTCCAACCTCAGTCAGCTACAACTGACAGCTATCAAGCTGCAACTTGATAGGAAAGCTCCAACTTCCTCAATTTATCAAACTAAATGTTTGCTGATTTACCTCAGATATCAGCTCTGTTCTGTAGCATCTTTTTCTTCTCCTCTCTTCCTTATCTTCTCTACCTTGATCTTCTATACTTTTCATTCTCTATCCTTATCCTCTCACACTCTACCCTTGTGCATATCAATGTGATATTATATATAGAGTTCATCATATGAATCTTTACATTCCTTAGGGAATTTGAAGTGAATAGTCCTGAATTTTTGACTTCTGTCTTCTCATTCCTTTATCCAACTCATTTTAAAATTATAATAATATGTACAAATTTCCATGCTACAGTGGGATTTTTATTTTCCTTAGGATACTTGCCTTTGCATCACAAACAATATAAAACAAAAATTATTTACATTTCCAGTTGCACATTTCAATACCACTCAGTTCCTTTTCTGGACTTTCTTCGGCTTTACTGGATTTGTCTCTTCTGCTGCTGTTGAGTGACTGTTCTGTATATTTCTGTTCATGATGCCTGCAAAATTCCCTGTGACTTTTTCAGTTCCTACATTCTTTGTTTACCTCTGTTAGGCCCACATTTTCATCCCTGTGTTTATTCACCTGTTCACTGTAATTTTGTGCACCTGCTGCATATATAACTACTTTTTAACAGCTGATTTTAAATCTGGGCAAACTCTCAAGGTTCTAATCTCTTGGGCTGGCACTTTAATCAACTGTGGAGGCTTCTTATACTCACGATTATAAGACCCATAAAATACATAATATGCTCTTGTAATAAACCCAATCAATGTTTTAATACAATTTCGAAGCAATATTACAGCTCACTATATTAAATATCAGCGTAGTATATATATCAGCATATATATATGTTTCCCACCAAATGTGAAGACCCATGTATTTACTTTAACGTATGCCCATCTCCGAGTCAAACATTAAAAAACTATTAATAAACCGTGGCTTTTGTTTAGCGCCCAACGTAAGCATGGTCACGGGTTTTATAACCTTTATATCATCAAACTGTATTACGTTCCCCACTTGAATATATCACTTGATAATGCTCACATCCACAAATTCCGTTTGGCTCACTATACCCCGCTTCCTGTTCTCCTCTACGTGATCTTCCTCAACTTCCTTTTTGATTTCACACACATAGTCATACTTATGCATTTTATAATTTATCCTCTTCCATATTATGACTATGGAAACCCTTAAATATGTTCACTATTGCCTTAGCTTATAATAAGGTTGCCACCCTTATATTAATAACCAATGTTTTTAATAAATTACTATAGGCCTCGCCCCCACCATACAATCGATGAAATCAATCGATACACACGCCCGTACTCTTAAGTTAACATTCACGTATCTTCCTAATATGATATAAACCTCATAACGGATGGAATCGACTGGGTGTTGTACAATAGTCCTTCTCCATTTAAAATTCCTCGACCACCACTCTAAAATCCATTTCCAATGTTTTCGTGGTCAAAACCATCCCCCATATCGTGCTCATTACCATCTTCTTCTCACTTCAAAATTTTCTTTATAATGTTTAAAACATGTATATTTTATATATCAGGCCGAAGTCCCAAAGTCCTAAGCCCCTTCCCTATCATCATCACATGATCGGAGTCCGAAAACCATAAGTTAAAAGGAAAAAGGGCTTATTGTTTTGTTTTTCGGGTGCCACGGTAGCCGTCCGATCAAGTCAGATCAACGGAGCGGCAGTTGTATTGGGTGGTGGCCCCCGCGCGCAGCAAAACCGGCAGTATACCCCCCGCACCACTCTCGTCGGCTGACGGTTTTGGACCGAACACCGGCGATTTCACACGAGACGTGACGCGTGTCCTTAGTACGAGCGGGAAACTGCTCTCTCCCCGCGCGTTAACCTTCAGCCGATGGCCGGGTAGCGGAATCCATCCGCTCCGTCCGATCTGCCTACCTCCATCCGACGGCAGATATGTACCAAAGTTGCTCGCCCGTTAATATGTACCTGCCATGTCCTATGGCCCGCCACTGTGTCACTGTCACCCACTTCCACCCGTTGATTCCTCCGCCACGTCGTCCCCCCACTTGTCCCTCGTGCGCCTACGTGTCTCGCCCCCGTACATCCGTAAGATCCCTCCGTGCCAATATATATATATATATATATGTGTGTGCGTCTTTATGCTTTTCATTTATATTTACCGCCAGTCTTTCCTCCCGACCCGACTGTGTCACATTTCGTCCATGTGTGAAAACCTTCATTGTTTTATTTCGCCACCCTGAGTATTCCCTTCTGTAGTCTGCGTCCACATCATCTCTTCCATTTCCACCTCCCTCACTCCCGCCTTCATTCGTGTCTGTTTTTCTAACAGTTTCGGGGTTTTGCAGGTTTTAAAATAGCAGAAAGAGCGTTTTGATTCGTCGCTTCTATTTCAAGAACATACTAGAAGACGATTTCCTATGGGTGAAATTTAATGCAAGAAGCTGGAGCTGGTGCGTGAAATGACCGCCATTAAAGAAAGCACAGCTATGGATTCTCAGAACCCTCCAGAGAAATTCGCCCTGCATTTAAGATCCAGAATTCAAATTCAAGGCTATGGGTCGATAAGACAACACTGCATTTGCACTGGCTTCAAAATCCCTTACTAAGCAATGCATTTTCCTTCCACTGACTGTGCATCTCTATCAGATATATTTTATTATTTGTGTCATGGCATAAGGAGATTTTTATCTCCTCAAACATTTATTCCTTTAGACATATTGTTAGGTTTTCATTTATAGTTATTATTTTAGATAAGGCGTTAATGTCTTCCCCATTTTATCTCTCTCACACACTGTACCTCATCTCCCTCCTCCTCCGTAAGTTTTGTCTTCTCTATAAATACTCGTAAATAAGATTTTTGAAGGGTTCCTGCATTTCTATCAAGAACCGTGTAGCGAGAAGACTTCTCTGTATACATTTTTAGTAACAATTCCTCAGATGAAGCTCTGCTCCAGGGTCTCAGTGAGGAGGGGTTATAACTGTATTGAGGATTCTGGTCTTTGGTATCTCACAGTATGTAATTTCTCTTATGTGTTAATACATCATCTCATTTCATGCAATTTATCTTCTTGTATCGTGTTCTAGAATGCGAGTGGCTCACTAGTTTGCAGTAAGGATTCATCTTAAGTGGTGCCCTTTCTGGAATTAGTCAAGCGCTTTAAATAGGCCTAGTCATGATATGTTGTTCCATGTTCACTCTTTCCATATTTTCTGCTATATTAGTGGCTTAAGGATTCATAAATTGGTGCGCCCTTATGCCTGCTAATATCTTCTTATGTTTCCTCACTGCACTCACTTCCTGATATCTGATTTCTATGATATATTAGTTGAATCGGCCCTCTTTACAGTAAGCGGTCTCTTAACTGTCTGATGCTTTCATGCTGAAGTTTTACATGATGTTCTTACATTACTCTTATCTTTGTATCAGCTTCTGAGAGAGATTGGTCCCATTCAAATTTAGTTTCCTTGTTTCAAACAAGAGATAGTAAGTGAGCTCCTTGGACTGACAACCCAAACTATAAAGGGCTCCTTGCTATATTAAGATGTCCTAGGCACTGGTCTATGGCAACTCTAGACTGTCTCTAGGGGGGTGACAAAATCATCCACAACATCTTTCTGGCGCCGTTGCCGGGGACACGAATTCAAGAATATCTGTTTCCCTGGGTTCGACATCTTATTTTCACTCTCTAATCAGGTGAGCACAGAGAGGTGAAGAGTTGCAGATTTCTCACCTTGGCGACTCCACTGGTCTTTATTTGATAAATTTTATTGGAAGTCCTGGCTCCTCGTAAGCCGCATTTGAGGTCAGATACAGCTCAAATGAAAACACCTTACGTGTCTGACCCAGAGAAAATCATTCATAAAAGAGTTTGGAAGGAGAGGAAGTCAGTCCGTCCTGAAAACCTTGAATATTCCGTTGAAGATTATCCGCCCTCTTCTTCTCAGGAAGTTAGAACAGAAAATCCCGAGTTTCATTTAGAAACTCCACGTAGGGGAAGTGCCTCAGTTGAAGAAGAATCTCATCCTACTTTCGAGGCTGAAGAAATTAAAGAGGTCACTGAAATAGCTCCTGTTAACCGAGAATTATTCCCATCCACCCCTCAGACCTCTGTGCAATATATTCCCATTGTTATTCATACTCCGCTTCCTCCTACTCCTCTCCCTTCATCTGTATCTCAAGTCATTGTACAACCCCCACCTCCTCCAATGGCCAATGTCCCCGCTTTTCTGTTGAACAAATATGCTCCTCTGGCTTTACCCCAGCCGTTGAATGATATGCCTCAGAATTATCTGAAGATTCTACCAAGGTTTAATGGCGAAAATGATATTGATGCTCAGAAACATCTCGAGACCTTCTGCTCCTTTGCAGAAAACTTGAACGTTGAACACCTGGATGTGGTTTTGAGACTGTTTGTACAGTCTTTGGAAGGTGAAGCCAGAAAATGGTTTAAGACGTTGGGGAATCGCTCAATAACCACCTGGGATCAAATGGAAAATGCTTTTCTCAGGAAGTGGGGAGAAAAGAAAGACTATGGAATGTGCCTTACTGAGTTTAATATTATCAAGAAGAAGCAGAATGAGGGAGTAGCATAATTTATTAAAAGATTCAACAAGTTATATTTGAGCCTGCCTCCCGAGATGAAGCCACATGAAGCTACTGCCAAGATAATATTCATAGCAGCCTTTGATTTTGACTTTGGATTCTCCTTAAGAGAAAGGAAGCCTGCCAATTTGGATGATGCACAATCAGATGCTCTGGAACTAGAAGCAAACTTTGCCTCCACTGGAAAATTAAAGGGAAAAGTTGAACAAGATACCAGACGGAGAGGCAAAGAAGAGGTTTCTACCTCAAATCAAGAAAAGGATTTAGATAAAATGGATGAGATAAGCAAGATAGTAAAAAAGATGGTCAAGATGGAACTGGAAGCTAAGAATACAGCTCCCAAAAATTATTACAATGCTCCAAACAGAGGATATAATCCCCAGTATAAGAGACCACCTCTCCAAATATTACCGAGAGAGACAAAAGAACAGCAAGATCAGGTACCTCATCCCTTGTACCTGGAAGGACCAGCAAATGACTCCACTGGAGATGTAGCTTATATATTAGAAGATTCTAATCTGGCTTTTTCAAATAATGATGATATGGAGTGTCCCCTGCAAGAAGATGATGAAGAAGCAGAGATCGACCATTACTACAAGCAATTTGCTGATTTCATGGAAGCCCATTTCAATGTCAAATATGATCTCAGTTCCTCAAGGAAGAGGACCAGAACTCAAGAGCAGGAAGAAGAACCACCTCAGAAAGAAGCATCTGCTTAGAAGGAATCAGCAGCAAAGAGGTGCATAGAAAAAGGTAAGAATCTTCTGAATACTCCCTTGCAGTTTAATGATCAAATTCCCTCCTCTTCTAAAATAGTCAGTCCTCCTAATACTGAGCCAGTGCCAAAAGAAGTCAAGTCTTCAGTTGAGAATAAAGAGTCAAAAGAAGTAGTAGTAGAAAAGCCCACATCTGCTTTCAATTTGCAAAAAGAGCTTGAAAAGATTAAGATTCCTGTCCCTTTGACTGAATTATTAAAACAGCCTGTATATCAGTCTCAAGTTACTTCTTTCATACATCCTCCTGAACTACCAATTACACCTGATAGCTTAAATCTTCAAGAAGAAATACCCATGGTCGTCTTTGGCCCACATGTCGAGGAGATAGACCCCTCTACTCCTCCCTTTTATGTGTCCCTAGTCATTCATGACCTGTTGTTACATAACTGTATGTTAGATTCTGGGGCTTCCCATAATCTTATGCCTTTGTCTGTCATGGAGCAACTAGGGCTGCAAATAACAAGACCATATAAAGATTTGTATTCATTTGATTCTAAAAGAGTTAAATGCCTGGGAATGATTAAAGATTTAGTGGTTAATTTGGCTCAAATCCCAGCAAAAAGTGTAGTCATGGACATTGTGGTTGCCGATATCCCAGCCCGCTTTGGCATGCTGCTGTCAAGGTCCTGGGGTACAAAGATTGGGGGAACAATTAAATTGGATCTAACATATGCTACTGTCTCAGTCTTTGGAGGTCAGGAAAAAAGGTTATATAGGGAGACTAGATTTGTCAAAATGGTAACCCAGGCTGACTGCTCAGAAAATTCCCCAGTTTATAACAAAGAGGGAGATTTCTCGTGTTTCATGTTAGAAGAAAATCAGGATTATGCACATGAGTCCCTTTTTGGTCAAATCCAAGCTGAGCAGCCTAAAAAGCACAAGGAATCAGAAATTTGGACCCTGCATTTTGATGGAGCAAATTCAAGGGAAGGTAATGGAGCTGGAGTATTGTTGATTTCCCCTATAGGGAGATGGGTGCCACTGTCTTTCAAACTGGAATATGAAGCTACAAACAATGTAGCCGAATATGAAGCACTATTATTGGGCCTACAGACAGCTAGAAACATATGCATCCAATGTTTGAAAGTGTTTGGGGACTCTGAGCTGGTAGTAAGGCAGATTAAAAATGAATGTCAAACTAAGCATCCCCGGCTCAGAGCATATAGAAATGAAGTATGGGACATGATAGAGAATTTCTTCTCAGCATTCAATATACAGTTCATGCCCCGGGAGCAAAACAGAATAGCAGATTCTCTTGCTATAACTGCCAGTACATTCCGTCCTCCTCAGAATCCACTTCTAAGATATGAAGTGGAAGTTCGATACAGACCATCCATTCCAGACAATATTAAGCACTGGCAGGTATTCGAAGATGATGAGCAGATGAAAAGATTCATGGAGACGGTGGGAGAATTCACAGGTATGGAAATTGACGATGATGAGGAGGAAGAAGCCGAAAACATTGCAGATAATCGATGGGAAGAGAATATAGCAGGAAATAGAGTGCTGCAATTGAAAGGTAATGTTATACCTAGAGGCCTGGTACCTCTAGAAAGATTATTTAATAAAGATGATATATCTTTGCAGCCAAACAAAGTAACAGAAGAAGATCAAATGGGAGATTTGAATCTGGGTACTTCTACTGATCCCAAAATTGTCAAATTATCTAAAAGAGTCCCAGAAGGATACAAAGAAAAGTATTTGAAGTTATTTCAATCTTACAAAGATGTTTTTGCCTGGTCCTATGAGGACCTAAAAACTTTTGATGTAAATATTATACAGCACAAGATTCCACTGAGGGAAGATGCAAAGCCATACAAGCAAAAGCTCAGGCAGATAAATCCTTTGCTTCTTCCTTCTATTGAAAAAGAGATTAAAAAGTTGTTGAAGGCCAAGATAATTGTGCCTTTGAGATATTCAAACTGGATAGCAAATCTTGTTCCTGTTAGAAAGAAGAACGGAGAAATAAGGCTCTGTGTAGACTTCAGAAATTTGAATAGAGCATCATTGAAAGACAATTATCCATTGCCTAAAATGGACTACATCCTGCAGAAAGTAGTGGGAGCATCCAGAATGTCAATGATGGATGGATTTTCGGGCTACAATCAGGTAGCCGTGTTCCCAGAAGACCAGAAGAAAACTGCATTTACTACACCATGGGGAACCTTTATGTATGCAAGGATGCCATTCGGATTAATTAATGCAGGAGCTACTTTTCAGAGAGCAATGGACATAGCCTTCGTCGGAGAACAGGACAAGTTCTTGGTAGTGTACCTTGATGACATCACAGTATTCTCAAAGAATGATGATGAGCATATTGAGAATTTGAGAAGAACTTTTGAAAAATGCAGAAGGTATGGCCTTTCTCTTAACCCCCAAAAATCTTTGTTTGCATTAGATGAAGGAAAACTCTTAGGGCATATCGTGACTAAAGATGGTGTAAAAATTGATCCTAAGAGAGTGGAAGTGATAAACAACATTCCTTTGCCGAGAAATAAGAAGGAAGTACAGGTATTTTTGGGGAGAATAAATTTTTTGAGAAGATTTATCCCCAACTATGCAGAGATAGTTAGGCATATAACCAATATGTTGAAGAAAGATAGTGAAGTCAAATGGTCCCAGGAGTCTAGAGATGCATTTACAAGGATAAAACAGGCATTTGCAGAAGCTCCTGTACTAGCAGGACCAGATTACAAGAAGCCATTTATGATTTTTTCTTTTGCTTCACCTCATACAATTGCTGGAGCATTATTACAGAAGAATGAAGAGGGATATGAACAGCCCATAGCATTCTTCATTCAGGTGCTTTATGATGTTGAACTAAAATACAACATACTAGAGAAGCAGGCATATGCCCTGGTAAAGTCCCTTAAAGCTTTCAGAGTTTATATTTTGCAATCTCACATTACAGCTTATGTCCCTACAGCTGCAGTCAAAGATATTCTCGTCCAGGGAGATAGCGAAGGTAGAAGAGGAAGATGGATTGCAAAAATCCAGGAGTATGATTTGGATATAAAGCCTACTAAATTAATTAAAGGACAGGGACTTGCCAAGATGTTATCTGAATCCAACCACCAAGCTTTGGGCATTAACCTCTCCATGATAGCGAATGAAGAATCGGAACAAGGAGAAGAGAAACAAGGACTAGAGATGGTTACTCAAAAGATACACATGAAATATTTAACTAGTCCATGGTACAAAGAAATTGTTGAATATCTGTTAACACTTAGTTGTCTTCCAGGATGTGACAAGGTGAAATATAGAGCTGTAAGCATGAAATCTCAGAAATATGCAATTGCCAATGGACATCTCTATTGGAGAGACCCTCTAGGCATATTACTTCTATGCCTCACAGAGAATGAAGTGCAGAATATAATGACGGAATTTCATGAGGGGATATGTGGAGGACATTACAGTTGGAGGGCTACAACACATAAGATTTTGAGGGCCGATTTTTACTGGCCAAAACTATATTCAGATACTTTTGCTTGGGTCAGAGCATGTGACAAGTGCCAAAGGTTTGCAGAGAGACAGAAATTAGCAGCATTGCCCCTAATCCCTATTCATGTGAACGAACCATTTCAGAAATGGGGATTGGATTTCATAGGTGAGATACATCCCCCATCAAGTGGCCAACATAAATGGATTCTAACAGCCACAGATTATTTTACAAAATGGGTAGAAGCCATGCCAACCAGAAAAGCTACAGACGCTGTAATAATGAATTTTATAGAAGATAACATCATAACTAGGTTTGGCTGTCCTGCTAGGATTGTAACTGACAATGCACAAGCTTTCAAATCTGCCAGATTTGTCAATTTCTGTCAAAGATATAACATCATCCTCACTCATTCTAAAACATATTATCCACAGGGAAATGGTCTAGCAGATTCATCCAATAAAACCCTGGCGAGAGCCCTGAAGAAGACAATAGCTGAAAATCAGAAAAATTGGGACTCTCAATTGAAGTTTGCTCTATGGGCAAATAGGATAACCAGCAAAAGAGCAACAGGGAAATCTCCATATGAGCTGGTGTATGGCAGAACAGCTGTGTTTCCTGTGCAATTGGCCATGTCAGTAGCACGTTTTATGCAAGAAAATCAAGAAGAACCAGATGATATGATCAGAAGGATTAATCAGCTGGTAGAATTGGAGGAAACAAGGAACCAGGTAGATCAGAGATTAATAGAATACCAGGAAAAAATGAAGAAGGTTTTTGATCAGCACGCAAAGGACAAAAATTTTCAAGTTGGAGACCTGGTTCTTAGATGGGATGTTCGCAGAGCAGAAAAGGGCAAGCATGCTAAATTTGATCCATTGTGGTTTGGGCCATTCAAGATAGTGCAGTTGGGAAGAAACAATACTTTTTATTTAGAAAATCTGCAAGGTGATTTGTTGGATGCACCCGTGAATGGCCAATTCCTCAAGCCATATTTCCAATTCTGACCCAGGAAGAGAATACTATGTTGTATATACTGTACATAAGTGGTTTTGATGTTTATTTTTGCAAAGAAAAAGGTGTTGATAACTACCTGAAGGAGAAGCGCAGGGAAATTAAGTAGCAGAATGCAAGATTGAATGGTCTGCGTGTTCTCGACATGCTCGAGGACAAACATGCCGTCCCCAGATGGAGCCGATGTTGTACATATTCCCTTCTCCATTTAAAATTCTGACCACCAGCTCCTCTAAAATCCATTTCCAATGTTTTCGTGGTCAAAAACCCTCCCCCCATATCATGCTCATTACCATCTTCTCCGCCCAAAAATTTTCTTTATAATGTTTAAAACATGTATATTTTATATATATTAGGCCGAAGTCTCCAAGTCCTAAGCCCCTTCCCTGTCATCATCACATGATCGGAGTCCGAAAACCGTAAGTTAAAAGGAAAAAGGGCTTATCGTTTTGTTTTTCGGGTGCCACGGTAGCCGTCCGATCAAGTCAGATCAACGGAGCGGCAGTTGTATTGGGTGGTGGCCCCCGTGCGCATCAAAACAGGCAGTATACCCCCCGCACCACTCTTGTCGGCTGGCGGTTTTGGACCGAATGCCAGCGATTCCACACGAGACGTGACGCGTGTCCTTAGTACGAGCGGGAAACCGCTCTCTCCCCGCGCGTTAACCTTCAGCCGATGGCCGGGCAGCGGAATCCATCCGCTCCGTCCGATCTGCCTACCTCCATCCGATGGCAGATATGTACCAAAGCTGCTCGCCCGTTAATATGTACCTGCCATGTCCTACGGCCCGCCACCATGTCACTGTCACCCGCTTCCACCCGTTGATTCCTCCGCTACGTCATCCCCCCGCTTGTCCCTCGTGCGCCTACGTGTCTCGCCCCCGTACATCCGTAAGATCCCTCCGTGCCAATATGTGTATATATGTGCGTTTTTATGCTTTTTATTTATATTTGCCGCTAGTCTTTCCTCCCGACCCAACTGTGTCACATTTCGTCCATGTGTGAAAACCTCCATTGTTTTATTTCGCCACCCTGAGTATTCCCTTCTGCAGTCTGCGTCCACATCATCTCCTCCATTTCCCCCTCCATCACCCCCGCCTTCGTCTGAGTCAGTTTTTCTAACATTTTCAGGGTTTTGCAGGTCTCAAAATAGCAGGAAGATATTTTCATCCACTGCCGCCATTACAAAGGTTCAGGGCCCATGAAAGACATTTTTCTGTCGACGAAATTTAATGAAGAAGAGGAGGGTAGATGCGTGAAATGACCGCCATTAAAGAAAACACAGCTATGGATTCTCAGAACCCTCCAGAGAAATTCGCCCTGCATTTAAGATCCAGAATTCAAATCCAAAGCTAAGGGCCGATAGTACAGTACCAGAGATGCAAACCAGTTCAAATCCCTTACGGCAACAGATTTTCCTTCAGCTCCAGGCATCTCATTGTATATATTTTATTATTTGTGTCATGTATATAAGGAGATTTTTATCTCCCAGCATTTATTCCTTTAGACAGATTGTTAGGTATTCATTTATAGTCAGTCATTCATAGATAAGGCGTGAATGTTTTCCGCCATTTTATCAAAACTGAGTCATTAATTGTACCTCATCTTCCTCCTCCTCCAGAAGTTTCTGTCTTCTCTATAAATACTCAGAAATAAGATTTTTGAAGGGTTCCAGATTTCTATCAGCAAACTGTGCAGCGAGAAGACTTCTGTATACATTTTGTAACATTTCTGTATGAAGTTTCAGAGCTCGTAGGGTCTCAGTGAGGAGGGGTTATAACTGTATTGAGGATTCTGGTCTTTGGTATCTCACAGTATGTAATTTCTCTTATGTGTTAATACATTATCTCATTTCATACAATTTGTCTTCTTGTATCATGTTCTAGAATGCGAGTGGCTCACTAGTTTGCAGTAAGGATTCATCCTACGCGGTGCCCTTTCTGGAATTAGTCAAGCGCTTTAAATAGGCCTAGAAATGATATGTTGTTCCATGTTCACTCTTTCCATATTTTCTGCTGTATTAGTGACTTAAGGATTCGTAAATTGGTGCGCCCTTCTGCCAGTAATATCTTCTTATGTTTCCTCACTGCACTCACTTTCTGATATTTGATTTCTGTGATATATTATTTGAATCGGCCCTCTTTACAGTAAGCGGTATCTTAACTGTCTGATGCTTTCATGCTGAAGTTTTACCTGATGTTCCTACATTATTCTTCTCCTTGTGTCAGCTTCTGAGAGAGATTGGTCCCATTCAAATCTAGTTTCCTTGTTTCAAAAAAGAGATAGTAAGTGAGTTCTTGGACTGACAACCCAATTATAAAGGGCTCCTTGCTATATTAAGATGTCCTATGCACTGGTCTATGGCAACTCTAGGCTGTCTCTAGGAGGGTGACAAAATCATCCACAACAGACAGCTTGTATCGATATTGCACGGGGTCCTCAGTCGAGAGTTAATGCGTGATGGCGTGCAGTGAGAGTGGTTTTTCTAACTTGCTCTGGGACACACGTCGTCCATCCTGTGGAATCACTCCCAACTCCTCAAATATTGCCCACCGTGTAAAGGTGGTGCGATGAAAACCATAAACCGCCGTCACTGTTCATCTGGTCATGGTTCTGCTTCTTCAACATGCCAGGTTCCGCCCTTTTACCTCAAGGTTCCGCACCATTCAACTCTAGGCTTACAACTGAGAGCTCTTCCACAGGTTCGACCAATCCACAATGCACCATTCACACAGTATCCCGGTTCTCTGTGTGCATTCAATCCACAATTCAGAACGAAGATAAACACCTTACTTCATAATACAGAGGGTTATCACACGTTGGTTCATCGTCTACCAGTCGAGATACACAGTCGACCATATTAACATCGGTTCCTCTAAAACCTTTTAGCGGCCATATATTCAATTGATTGGCCCTTCTTCTCTATTCTACATTTCTATGCAGTTCTCTATGCAGGTCCGTGCAGGTCTCTGTAACCATTAATTCCTTCAATTTATACGCTGAATCTTTAATTTCGAACCCTTGCCACAGGGTTTATTCAAGAACTATTTATAAACCCTGATCGACTCACCTATGTGATCTGTGCATAGGTAATTGCACACCACAACACCTGCTAAAGAGCCATACAGTTTCTCACCAAAATCAAAGCTCCTTCTCATAGGATTTAGGTCAACATTATCCATGTCATACTGAAACAAATCCTTTTAGATACACAGCTAAAATTTCTTGTCTATTCTACTGTCATCTGTCTCTTGCTGCCTTTGTTCCTTCTATGCTGCCTCTGCCTCCTCTCTGCTGCCTCTATTCTCTGCTACTTTTTTTTTCTCTTTTCCTAGTTACTGTTTCAGATGCTCCTCCTTTGCCAATTCCTTTGCCATCAATGACAACATTTCCAACCATTCTAAATGGGAAATCTGTAGCTAGTGATACTTCTTCCAACGATTCAGAATCCTGGATAAATGCGGCTAAATCCTTTCTTCATCGACTCGCTGCTCTTCGAAAAATACTTCCATACACTGAATTAGTGAGATGGGTGTTAGAAAATGTGGATATAATGGATAGACAATTTTCTACCAATCACATAACTGTCATTGTTTCCCTTAGGCCAATATATTTAAGGAAGATGTATAAATTACCAAAGCCTTAGAAGAAATATGATTCACAATTCATTCAGAAGTTCATGCATTAGAACGAAAATTCTGTAGCAGTAACCAAATACTAGAGAAATGAACCTAACTGGCATAAGCGTGATGACAAGGTATGTATTCAATCGTTTCTCTTAAAATTTCTCACTCTCAACTAACTGCAATGATGTGTCACCTATTTGGGTCTCTAAATACTAGCAAGTTTAAAGAGAATTGGACATCCTTAACAAAAGCAGCATCTGATGGGTATATTCTAAATTGGGCAACCATTCTTTTCGATAATTTGATAAGACTCATCACAGCCTATAGGGAAAATTGAAATGTTAAATCCAATACATCCTCTCCTTTTGACATGAGCTCTTATATCATGTATGCAGTATGTTTTTCTTGTGAATTTCCCTCATTTGGATTGAAATGGACCAAAGAAGTAGAAAATCCCATCTTTTTCAAGTTATATTTCTTGTGGTAATCAAAATACTACTCTCATATTTTCAAAATCTATAATGAAATAATGCTCCCTGTCTACTAAGTCATTTTTGAAGTCAAAATCCCTAGAATTGCCCCTGAAGCTGATAAAATTCTTAAGTATATAGGTAGGTGGTTTGGTGAGGAGTACTTTACGTACATCCATGTTTTTGGAATCTATGCCCCTCCACATGTCCTACCTCTATACGTACCAGAAAAATTATTGGCCAAAGAGATTTCCTATCAAACAATTAGCAATGGTTTGATAAAAGTCTTGAAAGATACCAAAGTGACCATTTGGCTAACTTTCCCCTTTTCGTGTGGCTCATACGAATTAAATAATTTCAAGCATTCCTTTCTCAAAATTGATCGATTAAAACCATTCATATTCCTAGTTTTTCCCAATAGAAATTATGATTCTAATGGTTTTTCTAGAGAAATAACAAATCAGGTCAAGCTTCGAGCATTTCCAAGCGATCTTGATAGGTTTGATGATATGTTCCAGTCAAAATTTTCCAGAGTTCAAAAAATAGTAGAGGAAAGACTCAGTCCCCAAGACATGTTAAGGTTTAAAGAGTATCGAGAACATATAAATGTTCCTCTATTGAAATTTTTGTTCCAAAGACCAGCACCAAAAACAAAATAGATTTTAGTTTCATCGTTTTCATATCAGGTACCAATTGCAGAGATAGTAATTGCAAATATTGAGCAAGATGACAAACACACCCAAGACTGGGAATATTTTGAGAAAGTACTATCTACATCTGATATTCCAACCACTCATGATACTATTCAATTATATGTCACACTTATTCTTGGCACTAAAAACTCAGTAGCTTCTACAGTGGAGCCAGGTGTACAACACATGTCTACTTATATAGATAATTTGAAGAGTCAAGAAGAAGGAAAATAAACCTCATTCACTGCAGAGGTTCCTAAAAAAGGTATTGAGCAAAGTGAAAACCAAAGAAATAGTGATATAGAAGAGAATAGAGAAGCTACATCTTCCCAAGACATGGAAATCATCCCAACTTTCCCTATTTATGAAATAATCCTCAGCATTGAGGAAGTACCACCATTGTAAATATTCTATAGTAAAAAACATAAAGCTGTCATGACCAGATCAAAGAAGAAATGAAGAATGGAGAAATCTCCAGAACTAAATCCAAATGTAACAATAATTCAAGTCCTTTGGAAAGAGACTCAATTGGCTCCAGAGGAAGAACTTCATAAAATGTCTCAATTTTCAGGTGCTTATGCAGATGCAACCCTTCATAAAGCAGCAGAAATTAAATCATTAATCAGAGAAAAGGACCAGAAAATTGCTCAAATGGAGCAAGTTTTCTTGAATGAAAAGAAAAATATTGAGCATGAGCTGCAATTAAATATCATTACTCTTCATCAAGAGTCTTAAACTCAAACTCAGGAGTGAGATTAAAAAAAAAGAACAACTGATTCATTAGTTACAATATAGAATTGAGAAGTTCCAGGAAAATCCCGAGATCAATGCAGTCAAGAAGGAAGTAAAAGAGTTGGAGACATTACTGTAAAAAAAAAAAAAAACTTTCTATCACAAGCTAAACCAAGTTCAGGAGCTAGTTAAAACCAATGATCTATTAGTCACTCATATATCTGATCTAAGGACTTATTACGATGAGATTGATGATAAAGTGTCTAAGTATATAGATTGGCAATACATTGCACATGGTAGAGCAATCGATCTCCCTCGTCTTGAAGAATCAATCAAAGACATAATATTTGGAGACTGGGATATCAAAATGAAAAGTGTTGAATTAGCTATTATTAGAGCTAAGAATCTATCTTCCAATATTTCTAAATACATAAAATATTCTCTTTTGAAAGCCAGCCTAATTCAATATTCTCCAAAAGACACTTTGCCATATATCAAATTCTAGGGCAATCTTGGCAAGAAACATCTAGAAGAAAAGCTCTTGACATTCAAAGCTTGAAAAAATAAAATATGGAAAGTTACTGGTACTTGTTTATTAAACCTCATAGCCAATGGCTAATGTTGAAGTGTCTCTCCAATGCAGCAGATCAACTTCTTCCATCATCAAAGGATGCAGTATTCACGGGGCAGATGCGAATGAAACCAATTCATCCCCCCCAGCTCGAACATAGGGTGAAAGGGTGCCAACTCAAGAATTATTTAGAGAATGAATCTGGGAAACAATCATGAGACTGTTCCAACTAATGCAATTTATTTTCCTAGTATTTAGTTATATAATTGTAGAGTAATATTTTTTAGAGACTTGTTTCACAAGTCTTCTATTTTTGTAATATTAATTAGTATTTAAATCCCTTTCATGCATTTAGAAAGGGGTTCAGAATTTTGAGAAGACTACTTTTGGAACTTGCACTATTGCTGGAACAAAAGTTATCTAATTGGAAATCTGAACCATGAAGCTATCTTTTTCATATCTAAAGCTATGATGCAACAGGTACTATTATCTATGTTAATGGTTTTATGTTTCTAATATTTATATAAAACTTATTTCTGTCTACTTGTTTCATTCTGATAAGCATTGAAGTTATATATGTTCTTATTACTATTGATATAATATATTAAACGATACGATGTTAGATGTGAAACTAAGAAGTCTTTTATGTGATTGATGTTCTTCATCAACTAAATTGATTATATTAATTTAGTTTCTTACATGCACTTGTATTCATTAACTATGAAATGATCTATATTTTTTCATGCTTGTGAAATATTTCTCTATAATAATATAAAAGAGTCCAATCTAGGGAAGTAGTTAGATTTAGTTGTAATTTATGTTATCATTAGAAATAAATCACCCCACTTGTGTTGAACCTATTCATTTTTTTTATTCATATAAACTCTCTTTATATGGGAAACTGTTCCCTATATCCCTAGTTGGACCCACCATTTCGACAAAAAAGGAGTTGCTTTAAGCTCCCGACCGGTTGGAATCCCCAATGTTGAGGCAGCCACCTTCTAGCCTTCAACATTTTTTATCGCTAGAAGGAGGGACATTTGACTATGTATGGAATATAAGGTGAAAGATCAATAAAAAATCCATCATAAGAGTCAATCCACCTCCAAACATCCTACAAATTTTAGATCTCATTCAGTATCTCCAAGTCAAAAGTCTAAAGTTGTAAAGCCACCTCTCTCATCTCCTGAAGTATTACTTCCCATACATTCTTCATATTATATTCCTGAATCTCCTGAAGTTCAGTCTTTGATTGAGAGATTGGAACAAATAACCATATCTCCATAAAATCCTATTAATCCTGAAACTTCTGAAGAAAGTGTTACATCTCTATTTCGAGGTACTAGTGTATTAACCCGATCACAAAGTGAAAAACTTGGGATAACTCCTTTTGAGTTTCCTATTCATTCACATCCAAAGAAAGCTACTATATCAACATCTCAATCAGATATCAGTGAGATCACATCATATTCACCTCTATTTACCCCTACATTTTCCTCTTCTCAACCCATACCTTCTTACATATCCATTTCTACTCAAACAATTAGTGCTGCTATAAGTAGTACTAGTCCAGCTGTAAGTTCTTCTCCATCCACATCTACTTCTGGACCTAATATATCATCCTCAAAAATGAAAAGGCAAGTAATGGCTAACTTACCATGGACTAATCCTTGCACTGTTAAAGTGGAAAATCTAAATCCTCTCCCAGCGCATCTAGAAAAATGGTTACCTAATATAATCCTGATGACGGTCTTCCCGCCGAGGAACATCTCAATAATTTTATGTTAGCGATGGATCTCAAAGGTGTTGTACATGGAGATTTTGTAGTTAGATTTTTTTCATATACCTTCTAGGGATCTGTAGGATCATGGTATTTTTCTCTCCCATCAGGATAAATTGGAAATTGGGATACCTTCCAAGAACTATTTCTTGCCAAATTTGGTGATGATAGAACAATTGCATCATTGGTCAATGATCTTTATAATATAAAAGCTAATTCAAGTGAAAATATCAAGGACTTCAACTCCATATTTAACAAGTTATTGAATAAAATCCCAGCTACCTCTAAGCCTGGACTACATGTACAAATAGAGTGGCACATATCCTCCCTTCCCTCTAATATAGAAATTTTCGTAGATAGAGCCAATAAGGCTACCCTTGTAGAAAACATGAAATAAGCTTTGTTTGTTGAAAGAAGAATTGTTTCTTTAGAGAAGAAGACAAAGGTAGAAGATAAAAATTCCAAAAGGTAACATTCAAAGACGAGTCAAAGAAGAAAACTCCTAAAGATCCTTTTGATCTTGAAGGTTTGCAAAAGGTTCTCAAAACCATGTCCAACGAAATGATTGAAATTAAGAAACATGTTGCTGAGACCTCTTCTAAGAAACCATTTAGATCATTTAGAAAAAATCAATCATCTATCTCTCAGCCTCCCAATGTTATTTCTAAAGCAGAATCTAACCAAGAAGAAGAATAAGAGGAGACAACAAATTTTGCTGATGAATCCCAAGAAGAATAAGTGGTCTAACTAAATGGATTATGGGATTTTGTTTTACCCTCCTCTGATGAAGAATCACAAACTGAAGCCATGCGAGTTAGCACAAGAGGTAAAAATTATGTAGAACCAACACAAATAACTCAGAAACAGAAAACTCCAACTTCTATTGCTAAAGAAAAACCTGTTAACAAAAAGCCTCCAGTCAAATCATCTCAACAGGTCACATATGATTCTCAGCTAATCAAATATACATCTGATCCTTAGTCTAAAACTTTAGTGGTATCTGATACTATTGAATATAACATAATTGAGGATATGAAGAAGATTAAAGCCAATATTTCTCTCCATGAACTCAGAAAATTAAAGAAACAACAATTTTTTTTATTGAAAGAGCTGCATGCAATCACAACATCTCCTCTTCCTACAACTTTTATAGCTAAAGCTACTAATGGAATGGGAAAACCCCCTATTAACCATTCCAACAAAGTTAATGCTTCAGATTATATTTTATTGGTGATAGATCTAATTCCCATACACCTCCTTTTCTCTTAACCTATGAAATCTACAATAATAATTTTCATAAATATTTGATTGATTCTGATGCCTCAACCAATATAATACCATATTCAATGTGCGAAAAATTAAATATGGCACCCCAGAAGTCATTAGTTAATATAGTTCAATTGGTTAGAACAAAGGTTAAGGTCTTAGGAGAGATCAATTTGGTAAGTATTAGATTTTCATCAAACTCAAAGGTCACTCAAATCATCGATATACTGATTGCAGACATTCCTGAATTTTACAGTTTAGTTCTTAGTAGATATTGGTATGAAAAATTACATGGATATTTAGCAATGGACTGGTCTCACATGTGGCTTCCATATAATGGAAAGCCTAATCAAATTGGAGTTGACCATGAAAAACATATGAAGTACTCAATTACAGACCTTGGAGAAGAAAATGAGCCTATAGAATTTAACAACAATATTCTGGGAAATTATTCTATAGAATCATTTTTACGGAATTTCAATGCATAAATATCACCTTTTCCAATCAAAATTTTAAGTTCACAAGTAAAAAATTACTCCTAGAATGATTCCATTAGATGCTTCAATTTTGAAGAAGGATCTGTAGTCCAATCTCCGTTTTGGAAACTTTATTTTGATGGATCAAGATCCAATGATGGTGCAGGAGCAGGATGTGTACTCATTAGCCCAAAATGTGTTGAAAACCATGCTAGCTTGTAGGTTAGAATTTGAATGCACTAATAATATTGTTGAATATGAGGCATTGGTTCAAGGCATCCGTAAAGCAATTAATCTTGATATAAAATATATTCAGGTGTTTGGGGATTCAGACATTGTTGTAAGACAAGTATGAGATACTATTCAGTGTCTCTCAAATCACTTGAAACATTACCAATACTTGGTTCAATACCTTACATCTCATTTTATAGAATTCAATATCTATCATATTCCTATATTACAGAATTCCAACGCTGACCTTTTAGCTAATGTTGCTTCCAAGCTTATTCCACTAGAGGATTTTAGTCCTGACATATTCTCTACTGAATTAATTTTTCAATCATATGTACCAAATAATGTTACTAGTTGGCGAGTTTTTAATGATGATAGTGATATCTTAAGTTTTCTTACTTCCAATAAATCATATTATGATCAAATTATGGACGAAGATGAACATGATAATCATATCAAACAACAAATTGATAAAAATATTTTACCAAAATCTGTGGTTAAGCTTGAAGATTTATATGGTTTGAAACACACATTGAAGAAAGTCAACAATTGCAAAATGCAAAGTTGTACTCTAAATTTTGAATTAGTTAATTTAGGATCTGATAATTTACATCAAGATATAAATTTAGGTCTTAACCTTTCATCTGAAGAAAGGAATGCATCCATTTCATTATTGAAGAGGTATGAAGATATTTTTGCATTGAATTATCAAGATCTTAAAACTTATGACCCTTTTGTTGGAAATATGATGCAGAGTGTTATCCTTGATGGCAACCCACTGAATGAAGATGAAGACATGCGACTGTTGACATGTGTTGTCCTTGATGGCAATCCACCTGATGAAGTTATTCTTGACTTGATGGGCTTGGTAAATGATGTAAATCTGATGTGATATGATGCTTGTTGATATTATGATGTTGAGTGTTGTCCCTGAAAGGCAACCCACCTTGATGAAGATGATGACAACTTACTTGATGAAGTTGTGCTTGATAGAATATGTTCTTGATGAAGGAAATCTGATGTATCTACAGTATGTACAGAAGATAATGAAGAAAGGAATCCAGTATGTGATAGATCTATGTTGAAAAGAGTATGTCTCTAGGAATACGCAGATTTGCCTAAGGGAAGTCGCGTATGCACGCGGGAAAGAACGTGCCAAGTCGCGTATGGGAAAAAGCGCTCAAAAAGTGCAAAACCAGGGGTAACCACCATGGTATTGACCCATTGTATTGGGTAATGATTCGCCTAAATGACCCCGTCCAGGAATACCATCGGATGTAATGTGGTTTTGGCTCATGGTATTGAAAAAGGGTAAACCTATATAAAGAGAAGAAATTCATTGTGCAAATCATGAGTGTGGGTGCAAGATGTTTGAGCTTGAATGAATACTTCTCTCTGAAGTATATCTGAATGGAAAGGGTTACACTTGAATGATAAATCTGAATGTATGATGCACCAATGATGAAGAAGGGGATCTAGATCTGAAATGCAATTGTATCTACTAGATCTGATTATGGAAGGCTTAGATCTGAATTGAGGCGAACATCTGTCTGAAGTGAAAGGGTAAATCTGAACTGAACATCTGATCTGAAGAAGTATGCTGCTCTATTATGATTGAAGATCTATACGCTACTTCGCCATAGAGGAAGCGCGTATATACGCGGCTTCGCTGAAGATAAAGCGCGTATGCGCAATGAAATATATACAGAGGTATATGCTAGTTTGTGTGGACGGAAGCGCGTGTATACGCGACATCAGTGAAAGGAAAGCGCGTATGCAAACTAGGGTTTGCTAAAGTCTGTGGTAAGAAATGTCTGATCTATTCTGCTGTGTTACTGCTATCTGTATTCTACAGTGCTGAGTTGTCTGTATCAGTTTGGTTGTATGATTGAGCTTAAAAGTATGGAAAGGGTCCAGTTTGAAAATATGATGAAATGTGGCCTACAAGTGGTGTCCTAAAGGAAGCTTTGGATCCAGTGTGAAAATTGATGAAACGTGGTCCATAGAGGTGCTGAGGGTTGTAGCCTTCAGTCAGGGGGTTGTAGCTCCCTTCCAGGTGAGGCTGGTAAACAAGATCGTGGGGTCGTAGCTCCCCTTCCGTGAGAGGCCGGTAAACGAGTCAGGTCGTAGCTCCTTTCAGAGAGGTCAAACGAGCGTGTGGGTGCCTGCGTGCTGGTAGGAGTCTGCACCAGCACATATGTTGTAAGAAGTTTTCTCTATAATAAAATATTGAAGGCTGAGCAACTGCAGCGGTGGTTTTCTCCCGACTTGGGTTTCCACCTAAAAATCCTGGTGTTGGTGTGTGATGCTTTGTGTGATGGCTTATTCTGTTCTCACTGCACATGTTTACTGTTTATTGAACATCTGATGAATGAATGATGGAATGATATAAGAAAAGAACTAATGACATAACTAGATCTCTGTGTATACGCTAGTTGCATGAAAGATATCCGCGTGTATACACGAGTTTACTAAAGGAAAGTAGCGTATGGGTTTTAAGGAATGAAAAAGTGAAAAGTTTTGAGTATGTAGAAAATACTCATCCAATTTCCCTCCCCAACATTTTTCCCAACAATTGGAAATTAGAGGAGGTCCTTCACAGTAGCCGACTGCCAGGAGACCTCCCGTCACAATGGGAAGTGTAAACAAAAGCTTTTCAAATCTTGGTGAAAAGTATGGGCATTCGTAAAATAATGTGAACAAGAATATAGAAAAGAAAAGGTAATGTGATTCTCTAGAAGATGTAATTCTTATGAAATGACTAACCCAAGGTAAGCCACGGGAAAGAAAAGAACATAATCATAGAGACTCTTGAAAATCATCTTGAAGCAGAAAAAAAAACGCACTAAGGAATTGGAGTGTGAAGTAGTGAATCTAAGGAAAGATAATGAGAAAGTGAAATCTATCAATCTTAGATTTTCTAAAGGTTCAGAAACCTTGCATGAGATTATCAAGGTACAACGTGTCTCCTCTTATAAAACAAAGTCTTGGTATACTGGGAATCTTCCCACATCAAGACCACCCAAAGCAAACACACTGGGTTCTCTACTTTCAAACTCACTCAAAGAAGGGAAAAAGTAAAGGATCTTTACAGGTAGAGCATGATCATCTCAATTCAAGAAACACTAACAAGGAGATCTTTCAAAATGGCTACAACCAACAGGTAAATTCTAATAGAAGATTTCATGATCACATAAATTTCTATTTCAATGGACAATGTTTCTTATGTCACAATTTTGGTCATAAAGCTGCTCAATGTGTTGCATATAAAACCATCATGACAAGAGAAGCAAGAAAGATAAGGATGAATTTCGAACCAAAGAAGAACACCTATAACAACTTCTCTCCTCTTCAAAACGAAGTTGAATGTACTTATTGCAATAACTTTGGTCATGAAGAATCTGAATGTAGAGCAAGGTCCAACCAAAAGAGCATGTCTTCAAGCTTTCCAAAGTGTGGAAAAAGAAAGAAATACCGCATGAAAATCAGGATAGCGTTATTTACGTAGGGTGAATAGAATCAATGGTACATTGATAATGGTGCTTAAGACACATGATGACAAAAGCAAACTTCATACTTATAATGCTCTAGAAAAGGAAAAGAAAGTTACATTTGGAAATGATACTCCTGTGGTCATTAAAGGAAAAGGGTCTGTTTTTCTAAAAGAAAATGTGAAAGCTAATGAAGTCATGTATGTGGATGGATTAAGGCATAACCTGCTAAGTGTAAGTCAAATGTGTGATCAAGGAACTGAAGTTGTCTTTAGTTCAAAAGAATGTGTGGTACGTGATCTTGATACAGGTAAAACAATTATAAAAGGAAAAAGAACTCCGAGCAACCTGTATGTATTGAAGAACTGCAAAGATCAATGCTACTTGAGCAAATCTTCAGAAAATTGGCTATGGCATAGAAGGTTGGGGCATCTGAGCTTCTCTCAAATCAACAAATCAAGCAAAGCAAGTAGACTTCAAGTTGTCAGATCTTCCCAAGGTCAATCTTCCGTAGTACCATATGCAAATCTTGTCAATTTTGCAAGGTAGACCATAGTACAATTTAATGCCAGGGAAGGATCATCAAGTAAGCTTCTTGAACTCATTCATACTGACATATGTGGACCTATGAGGAAAAATTCACCACGTGGTGAAGAATACTATATCTTATTCATTGATGATTTCTCTAGAATGTGTTGGATTGGGCTGCTTAAACACAAAGATGAAGCATTTGAGAAATTTCAGATTTTCAAAGCACTAGTGGAGAATGAATTAGAATTAAAAATCAAGTGTCTTAGATCCGATCGAGGAGGAGAATATACATCCAAAGAATTTCTTGAATTCTGTGAACAAAACGGCATAAAAAGACAGTTCTCTGTAGCTGGCACTCCACAACAGAATGGTGTTGCAGAGAGAATGAACAGAACAATTCAACAAATGGCTAGAGCTATGCTTAACATTCTGATATTCTTGATATAGCCTCTGAGTGAAGAAGACATACAAGCAGCTTAACATTCTCAACAAGGCCATGTTCTAAATAGTGAATAAAACTCCATATGAACTCGGTATGGCAATTCTCCCACTCGTGAAGCATTTTAAGGTTTTTGGAAGTAAATGATTTATCAAAAATAATGATGAAAAACTTGGCAAGTTTGAACCCAGAGCAGATGAAGGAATACTTCTTGGTTACTCATCTACGAGTAGAGCATATAAATGTTACAATAAAAGGCTTCGAAAGATTGTTGAATGTATTGATGTTGTTATTGATGAGTCTCCCGCAGCCCCTAAAGAAGAAAAACAAACAACAAATGAAGATGATGGTGACATATGGCCTTCTACATCAGATGGAAATGATATAGATAGTGGATCCAATGAAGAACCTGAAAATGACCTATCTGAAAAAGCTCCATCCAGATATGTTCAAAAGAATCATCCCGAATCTCAAATTTTGGGAGACAAGGAATTAGGTGTACGAACAAGGAGAACTCTTGTAGGATCTTCTAGCAATCTGGCACTTCTTTCCACAATTGAACCACACAATGTCAATGAAGCTAGCAACATGAATTATGGAACGTGCCATGGATGAAGAGCTAATAAAATTGAAAAAATACACTTGGGATTTATACCAAGACCACATGATAAAAATGTCATTGAAATCAGTACTGATTTTTCAAGAACAAGTTAAATGAGAATGGGGATGTTATTAGAAACAAAGCTAGACTTGTGTGTAAATGGTATGCTCAACAAGAAGGCATAGACTTTGAAGAAACATTTGCTCCTATAGCTAGACTTGAGCCATCAGAATGTTTCTTGATTTTTCAAGTTTTCAACAAATCAAAGTTTATCAAATGGATGTTAAATTTGCTTTCCTCAATGGTGATCTAGAAGAAGACACATATATATAGAACAACCTAAGGATTCATTTTGGGGAATGATGAAAAATCTTGTTTTTAGACTTAAAAGGTTTCAGAGGGACCAAACAAGCTCCAAAGGCTTGGTATTATCGTCTTGACAAACATCTTCATCAACAAGGTGATTCACAAAAGGACTGACAGCAACTTATACACAAAAATTGAGAATGATAAACTATTGATTGTAGTTGTATATGTTGATGACATCATTTTTGGAAGTAATGAAGAGTCCATGAGTCAAAAATTTGCTCCAGTCATGCAACAAGAATTTGAAATGTCTTTACTTGGGGAACTAACATATTTTCTTGGCTTACAAGTACAAGAAGCAACAGATGGCATATTTCTATCACAAGCAAAATATCTCAAGCAAATTCTGAAGAAGTATGGGATGGAAGACTACAAACCTATGAGTAGTCCAATGATAACTAGATGTAACCTCAGTTCTTATGATGATTCTCCCACATTGAATCAACCAGAATATAGATCCATGATTGGAAGTCTGCTTTATCTAACCAGGACAAGACCAGATATTATGCATGCAGTTGGGATTATTAGACGATTTCAAGCTAATCCAAAGAGTCTCACTCTTCAAGCAGAAAAGAATTTTCAAATATCTAGCAAGGAACTCAAGACTTTGGTCTATGGTATCCAAAGAATGTTGATCTTACTCTTCATGCTTACACTGATACAGACAATGGGAAGTGCTGATGATCGAAAAGAACTAGTGGTTGTGCATTCTATATGGGACCCCGGTTAGTATCTTGGTTCAGAAAGAAGCAAAATTCTATTGCCTTATCTACAGCAGAAGCAGAATATGTGGCTGCCGCATCTTGTTGCACTCAACTCCTTTGGATGATGCAAACCGTACAAGATTTTCAAATCAAGTGTACACCTCCTGTCCCCATTATGTGTGATAATACAAGTGCCATCAGTATTTCAAAGAATCCTGTTATGCATTCGAAGACCAAGCACATTCCCATCAAATATCATTTCCTACGTGAACAAGTGCTTGAGCAAAAGTGAAGTTGGAGTATGTTCCCTCCAAAGAACAAGTTGTTGATATCTTTACCAAACCTCTACCCAGGGAAGCGTTCGAGTATCTAAGACAGAAGCTGGGAGTGTTCTCTGCCAATCAGAAGAACAAATCTGCATAAATTTTAGAAGATGGCAGCCACATGGCTCATGAAACACAAATACGTATATACGCGAGCCTCGCATTTAAACCGCGATGTCCGAATGTTTCACAATTTTTGCTTGAGTCACTTTCAACATGAAATTAGTGTCATGGTATCTCTGGTGGTGTTCCAGTTCTCATAATTCTATCTCTAATGTTTTGATAAAAATGCCTTGATGATTTGTTGGTGAAAGTGTTTAGGATGCACAAACTAAGGGGGAGCCTTAGTCATATGGAAAGATTGTTCGGAAGCACTTTTTCAGGGGGAGCATTAGCGTTGCTGAGTATAATGCATTTTTGGCATTATGATGGTTCTGAAATGTGTTCTCTTTCTTGAGGACTTTCTGGTGTTGGTTATGAAATGACATATTTGTATTTTGATGAAAAGGTCATGTTGAGACCCATGATGTAAAATTTTAATATTCAGTCATGTAAGGACTTGTCAAATTTTGTAAACCCACTTGGTTGGGTAGCTGAGTCAAATTTTGTAAACTCACTTGGTAGAGTAGCTGAGTCAAATGTGTAAACCCACTTGGTTGGGTAGTCGAGTCTCATATGTAAATCCACTTGGTTGGATAATTGATGTAAGTATGAGTCTTTGGTGATAGGAAGTTCATAGAGTCATATACTTCATTGAAGAATATGTTTGAAGATTCAGCATGAACTCAGGGGGAGCTTGGTCATTTCAGTACATATCAGATCTGCAGACCGCTTCTTCCACATGAGGAGAAAAGGGGGAGAGTATGTTGGTGATGCTTTGTGTGATGGCTTATTCTATTCTTACTGCGGATCTCAAAAAATCTGGTTCAAGGGAAGTCGATATACTGGGAAAAGAACGCTCCAGTCGCGTATGGGCAAAAGGCCAGGGTGCAAAACTGTGGGTAACCACCATGGTATTGACCATTGTATTGGGTGTAATGATTCTTGGGTTTAAATGACCTCTGTCCAGGAATACCATCTAAGTAATGTGTTTCTAGCTCATGCTATTGAAAAAGGGGCTCATGGTATTGAAAAAGGGTGTAAACCTATATAAAGAGGGTGAAATTCATTGTGCAGACTAAGAGTGTGGGTGCAAGATGTCCGAGCTTTTTTTTGAATGAACAACACTTCTGCTTCAAGTAGATCTGAATGAAAGGGTTACACTTGAAGATAAATCTGAATGCATGATGCACCAATGATGAAGAAGGGGATCTAGATCTGAAATGTACTTGTATCTACTAGATCTGCTTATGGAAGGCTTAGATCTGAATTGAGGCGAACATCTGTCTGAAATAAAAGGGTAAATATGAACTGAATATCTGATCTAAAGAAGTATGCTGCTCTATAATGATTAAAGTTCCATACGCTACTTCGCTGCAGAGGATGCACGTATATACGCGGCTTCGCTAAAGAGAAAACGCGTATGCGCAATGAAATTTGTACTGAAGTATACGCTGGCTTATGTGGACGGAAGCGCGTATATACGCAACATCAGTGAAGTGAAAGCGCGTATGCAAACTAGGGTTTGCTGAAGTCTGTGGTAAGAAATGTCTGATCTGTTCTGCTGGTTTACTGATATTTGTCAGTGAGTTATATGTATCTGTTTCATGGTTGACTGTGCTTGAAAGTATGGAAAGGGTCCAGTCTGAAAATATGATGAAATGTGGCCTACAAGTTGAGTTCTATTGAAGCTTTGGATCCAGTGTGAAAATTGATGAAACGTGGTCCAAGGTGGTGCTGAGGGTTGTAGCCTTCAGTCAGGGGGTCCTAGCTCCCTTCCAGGTGAGGCTGGTAAACGAGATCAGGGGGTCGTAGCTCCCTTCCAGGAGAGGCTGGTAAACGAGTCAGGGGGTCGTAGCTCCCTTCCAGGAGAGGCTGGTAAACGAGCGCAGGTGGGTGCCTGCGTGCTGGTAGGATTCTGCACCAGCACATATGTTATAAGAAGTTTTCTCTATAATAAAATATTGAAGGCTGAGCAACTGCAGCGGTGGTTTTCTCCCGACTTGGGTTTCCACCTAAAAATCCTGGTGTTGATGTGTGATGCTTTGTGTGATGGCTTATTCTATTATTACTGCACATGTTTACTGTTTATTGAACATCTGATGAATGAATGATGGAATGATATAAGAAAAGAACTAATGACATAACTAGATCTCTGTGTATACGCTAGTTGCATGAAAGATATCCGCGTGTATACGCGAGTTTACTAAAGGAAAGTAGCGTATGGGTTTTAAGGAATAAAAAAGTGAAAAGTTTTGAGTATGTAGTAAATATTGATTCACCCCCCCCCTCTCAGTATTTTTCCCAACACCTTCTATCATTCAACACACTATTCCTATGGTTCCTAAAGTTAAACCTATCCAACACAAGCTCAGGAAAATTCATCCAAACTTGGAAAAACAAATAAAAAATGAGTTAAACGAACTATTGAAAGGCAAGATCATTTTTCGTGTTAGACATTCAAAATGGGTCTCTAATTTGGTACCGGTTAGGAAAAAGAATGGAGATATTTGAATTTGTATTCACTTCAGGAACTTGAATAAAGCATGTCAAAATGATAATTTTCCTTTACCATAAATGGAAAAAGTTTTACAATCAGTATCAGGTTCTAAGTTAATGTCTTTTCTAGATGGATTTTCAGGATATAAGCAAATTTTGGTTCATCCTGAAGATCGTTTGAAAACTACATTCCAAACAAAATGGGGAACTTACACATACCAAAATATTCCCTTTAGACTAATGAATGCAAGAGCCACATTTCAAAGAGCCATGGATGTTGCATTCAAAGGATTGATAAATAAAACAGTGGTAGTGTATCTCGACGATATAACCATATACTCGAAAGAGAAAAACAATCACTTGCATGACTTAAAAAAAATCTTCGAAAGATGCAGGAAATTTGGAATTTCTCTTAACCTGAAGAATTTAGTTTTTCCTTAAGCGAAGGAAAACTCATAGGTTTTATTGTCTCAAAGAATGGAACTTTTTTCGCTCCAAACATTATTAAAACAATTTCAGAAATTCCATTACCCTATAACAAAAATTCAATGCAATCCTTTTTAGGGCAGATAAACTTTGTCAAATGATTTGTTCTAGATTTTTCACATATTGTTCTTCCACTACAAAAGATGATCAAGAAAGATACATTTTTAAATGGGGAGAAGAAGAAGAGGAAGCATTCAAAATTATCAAACAATCATATGTTGACACTCCTCTTTCAACTCCCAATTTTTCCAATAATTTCATTCTATATAATTTTTCTTCTAATTTGTCATATGCAGCAGTGTTAATTCAACCAGATAATAAAAAAATCGAAACCCCAATCGCTTTTTCAGTTCTAATTTTCAAGGAGCTGAATTGAACTACACATGAGTCGAAAAACATGCATTTGTAGTTTATAAAGCTATCAAGCATTTCTGACCTTTTATTTTAAAATCTCATGTCAAAGTGATAGTTCCTTTCTCATCAGTCAGAAAAATACTTATTCAAAAGGATCTAGGAGAAAAGAGGGCCAATTGGGTAACAACAATGCAATAATATGGCTTAGAAATAAGACATGCTAAAATTGTAAGAGGTCAAGGTTTTTGCAGGTTGATTACAGGAATGAATGACACATCACCAGATGAGGTAACATCTAGTATTGAATAGTTTATAGAGGTACTTAGGGTTTACCCTCAATATCAATACGCTGATTTAATCTTTTATTTTAAAAATGGTTGCGCTCCACTTAACTTGGATTTTAAAAGAAAACGAGCACTAAGATTGAAATATAATCAATATCAGTTTGTGAATGATGTGTTATTCATAAAAAAATATGATTTTGTCTTGCTGAGAAGCTTAGAGAAAACTGAAATACCTAATGTACTCCAGGGACTTCATGATGGAGCAGTAGGTGGGCGCTTTGGTGGAGACACTACAACTCATAAAATTTTACATGTGCGATATTATTGGCCAAACTTATTCAAAGATGCACACATATGTGTAAAAAATTGTAAAATTTGTCAAACCGCAGCAGGAAGACAAAGAAAAGCATCAATGCCACTGCAACCAATCAATATGGAGCAACCTTTCGAACAATGGGAACTTGACATAATAGGTGAGATTGTTCCCTATTCTTCTAAACAACAAAAATATATATTGAATGCTACAGATTATTTTATGAAGTGAGTAGAAGAAATACCTCTTAAGACCATGTTGAAGCCCTGAAATTCCGTCGCAACAACATGGGGGATAACCACGTGGACCGGACCTTAAAGAAACTCCTTGTATGTTTGGTATAGTGGACATGAATGGGGATAACAGGACCAGTTTCCCAGCAAATAAATTGATATGATGATGATGGTGTGTTTAATTTAATATGCAAAGGGAGGAATGATTATTAACTAAATATAGCATTAGATATCATTTTTGAGATTCAATTGCGTTAAGTCATTAATCTATGACCATTTTCATGAGAGGTAGTCGTAACTGACTAATTTATCATGATTTTTGAATAGTCCACTTAGCACTCATTGCATCGGGTTATGCTCACAGTGGACTATTCAAAAATCATGAGAAATTAGTCAGTTACAACTACCTCTCATGGAAATGGTCATAGATTAATGACTTACTTAACGTAGTTGAATCCCAAAAATTATATCTAATATAATGCACTGCAGAAACCCCTCATTCATAAATATAACATATTTATCTAATAATTAAATGCATCTATTTATCTAACTTAATATATAATGAAGGGGAGAATTACCATCAATGCGATCTAAAAATATATCTTACAGTAAAAGTTACTAAAGATCATTCAATTACTGAAAGAGATGAAATCTTGTAAGATAATTATTTTGACTAAATAGTTAGTCAAAATATTTATGTAAAATATATCACATATATCGATTTCTTTATGTATCTGGTAAGGAATTACAGCTGAAACATTGTACAAAAGTGCATGAATGATAAACTATAAATCAAATTGGATACATATCACAATATAAAGAGAAATGATCGTAAACTCATAATCAAGACTTAATCATAAAGATAATAGTACTAGATATGATAAGTTCTTCTCATGACATCTACAATATTGACCTGATTCTTCTCAATCCAAATATACTTTAAGAGTATAAAAGTGCGATTTCAGTAAAGCATACTCCAATTTTCAAAAAATTAGATCCTGTTCCATATTTATTATCAAAAGCATTCACAAAAGTATAGAAGTGCAAGCTTTCACAAGTTTTTTTTTTATAAAATTCTAGACCATTCTCTAAATGCATGAGAGGGGTTTAAATACTAAAATAAATAAGTTAAAAATAGATTATTACATAGAAATATGAGGAGGTTTCAAACAACCTTCCTCGTAATAATTAATCTAAACTACAATATAAAAATTAAAAATGACAAAACTGCTTAGTTGTGCTGATTTCTTTTTGTCACCTAGTCTTTGAGCTGGAAAATATCCATCATTGGCATTAGTTGAGTCGGTTGACTGATTCTAGATCTCACTTTTCCCTTGAATACAAAATTTGAAAGTGATGGCACCACCTTTCTCATGTAATAAGTTAAGGAGCGCAGAGTCATGCACTGGTTATGTGGTCTGATCAAGAAATTCCAGTAATTTTCTTGATCCAATTTAGTTATCTGCTTAATTGATTTTTCCTATTTCTCAATGCTTTCCTTCCATTTCTTCTCTAATAAATTGAGTTCTGGAATTTCTTTAACTGTACTTTCTTCAATGAGTTTGGCATTCTGAAGTTGTTCATTAGCAGAATCAATGATTTTTCTTGCTACGTTGGCTGCCTTTAATGTCGCTTTCTCTACTTGTTTTAATTGCATTTCCCAATATTTAAATAAAATATCTTTATGAGATTTGTCAATCTTTGGGAGATCAACCTTCTTCCCTTCTTCAGATTCTTGCAAAGAAATAAATTCAGAAATTTTCTTATCAATCTTTTCACATTCCATTTTTTTGTTTTCCACCTATTCTTATTTCACAGTATGAGCTAGTAGCAGAGATTTTTTGGTAGAAATTCTTTTGTTTCTATTTTAACTGTGAATTCCATCCAAGTGAATATTTTATGAATTTTTATGTTTGAGGTTGACTCTTGAGCTTTTCCATCACTGCTTCTATCTATGCATCTTTTTTAGAGATGTGCACTTGATGCTGCAATTTCAATCTTTCAAATTCTTTTTGGAACTATGCCATTTTCATTTCAGCTTGCTTATTGGCATTGTGTTTCTCTTGTTCCAGTTGTCTTTCTATCACTTGGACTCTTTCTATTATTTTTCTAAGCAGAAGTTTCACTTCTGCTGCTTTATCAATTGTAGCATTTGCATATGCTCCTACAAACTGTGAAAGTTTAGTAAGATCTCTAGTAGGATTGAAAAGAGTGTCTTTCAAAACAATATCTAATGGTTAATTACTAAGGGTTGTCATTGCTTCATCAATTCTTATTATTTTTCTCCTCTTCACTACAACTTTATGATTTGGACTGTAGAAAATGTCCAATGGAGGTATCTCTTCAATATTCAAAACAATTTCTTCACTAAGGAAGGTCGGGATGATTTCTGGATCTTGAACACCTGGAGTTTTTTGAAGTGTTATTTATGTTTCTAGTAACTTCTAAATATGTTAAGGAGTATGAAAGCTTGATGATCCTTCAGGATTAGGATTAGGTGGTATCTGAAGTTTTTCAGTAAACTTCTGCCATTCTTTGTTTAAATGATCCACTTGGGGGTTTAATGTCTGCATAGGTGTAGAATGAACTTCCTGAAGCTCTTTAGAATATGCCTTGTCTAATCCAACTTCATTAGTTATTTCGTCAACATGTATGTCAATTGCTTTAATTACATCTTTAATTATTTTATCAGGGCTTTCATATTTATTTTTAGACTCATTTTCAGAATGATCTAAATCTTGGGACTCATGTTGGGAATTTTCTGAACCCTGTTGTGAAGGAAAATCCCCTCTATGAATAGAGGCAATCCCTCTAGCCCTAGGGTGGGTCTAGCAACAACGAAACACGCTGGTTTCTAAATTCCTAGTTAATAAATGAAATGTGGATTAGGATAGATGTCCTACCTCAATCCAATGCTTTTGATGTGGTATTTTGTAGTGGTCCCTCGATCTTCATCCTTCAAGCCTTGCACTCCTTTGGTAGCGACATTTACACACTGCACAAAGATAAAACAAACACTAACAACATACAAACATATATATATTCATTTATAACTATCCAACTAGTCAAGGAGAGTGAGAAACTTTAATCATTAACATGAAAAAGATGGAACTAAAAATAATTCATGTCATATCGATAAATAAAGAAGGGAGCTTACAAACTGTGCCTTCATGCTGTAGACCTCCTTTGATGGGTTTAGTCAGGCACGTCTCAAAGCATTCGTTCGTCAATTCAGGTCAAAGAGGCGAAAGGTTCAAACTCTCTCTCACAACTATGGACTATTCTCTGTTATCAGCTCCTGGTCTCTTCTAGCTATCTTTGGCTAGCTGATTCAATGGAATGAAGAGAGATTTATAGGAGTGGAGGATTAGCTTTGGGATTCACATATGGTGGGAGAAAGATCTATCCCTTTGGGAAGTTTCATTTTTTTAGGAACTAGAAGGCCAAAGGGAGAAAATCGACCTCATCCAGTCGAACAAACATCCACTACTCTGCTCATGAAGCTGTTACAATTTAGAATCTGCATTTCCATTTTAAAAAACCTTCCAAAAGTAGCTCATCATGGTTTCTCTTTAGAGACAGAGCAACCACGACGCAAGGCCTAGTGTTAATCTGGCCATCGGCGTGAGGTCATAACTACACAACCGTGCCGACCCAAAATTAGATGTTTTAAAGGGTCAGCTTCTGGAATAGTCAACAGAGAATGTGTTCTTGACATGTTAAGGGATGCGATGACATTCATCATGTTGTGTGACAATAAACAGGGGTCACGCTGATAGTCCTCCAGTATTCAGGATGGGGAATGTAGGGATGGTGAAAAAATAGTTTTAATAGATACCCCCTAAAGCATGAAGTCCGAGAGAGAGGGAGGGGTGAAATGGTTTATGAGAACATGCCCAAACAAAAACTTCATCGTTCGAGGTCCTACAATATCAAGTATGATTGATATCTATTATATATGAATATGTGGTATGGGCACAACCATCCATAATAGAGAACATGTAATAAGATCCAAGGTATGGACGCAACCATCCAGTGAGAAGGATCATCAAATAGACTTAGGTATGGTCACATCCATCCAATCAGAAGAGTCATGCATATAGTCATGATAAACAAAACAATCCCGTAGCCTAGATTTCATCAGATAAAAACCCAGGGTCTTGTGCTCCGTCTCGACCTGAACAAGTACAAATTCAGGCATGTGAATGAATGAGATGAAGTTGAACATGAAAGAAAGTCACCTGATTACTAGCCAATGATGGAAGTTGTTAACATGTGTGAGAAAAACCACCAATAATGACAATGGTTCTCAAGGTACTGCTAGTACAATCCACAAAATGTGAATAAATGAGCTAGAGTCGAATGCCCGCAAAATCACCTAATTGAAGGCCAATAATGAGAATGATCCAGGTGGATATTGGTGGCCACCCACCTATTCCACTTAGGGCCCCACCTTTGTCTCTTTCATTTTTTCAGTTTCAGCACAACTTAATATTTTTAGCAGTTTTTCGGGTCCTGAACTTCCAGAGTCGTTTTGAGGCCTTAAATGACGTTTTTTGGGAAAAATGGGAGCAACATGGGTCCATGGACCAATGTACCTCACATTAAAAGTTGTATTTCTCGGATAGATATTTCTAATGAGGTATGGTGTGCATCAAACGGAGATCATATGCCAAAGTTATGTCCCCGGGAAGTTGAAACACCAATTTACCCAAACGGGGCCCATAATTTTTGCACTTCATCTCCTAGGGTTAGGTTTTTCCATCGTTTATAAATAATAAATAGGCCCTCGAGCCTCATTGTAACATAGTTCAGAGGCCTGTAGCTGCCACATATCTTCTCACAGATAAGCTACCTGCGCCCTAGCTAGTTTATTTCGATTTTGTCTATAAGCAAATTTCAGTTCATTGATATTAATGAAATGATGTGTTATTTCCAATACATATTTGTATTTATGGTTATATGTGTATTCTGTTGCATTCCTGAATAAATATGGATCAGTTGTATCAAAGCGGTCTGCTTTTTCTCAATCCTTCTTTGCATGTCCCCAACGAAGTCAGGGTATAAGGAGTTAGGGCTCGATCTGATTGAACCTTTGCAAGATCAACCTCGCAAACCCCAACAGCTGCCCATGGGGGATGAAAAGAAAGATGAGGGAGTAGGAGATCCTATCAAAATATTTCTTGAGGAGGCCCTTGAAAAACAAAGGAACGTGATGATGGATAAATTTTCCCATATCCTTCAATGACTTCCCACCAGCGACGCATCTGCATCCAAAAACCACTCTAGAGGTGTGACTCCCTTTAAGGTACAAGTAAAATTTGACATTCCCATATTTGAGGGTCAAATAGATGCATATGTCGTAGATAAATGGTTGAATCTCTTAGAAGGATATTTCTCGGTTCGTGACTTTTCTGACTGGGAGAAGATTTTTTTTGCACTCCTCAAAGCTACCCCCCATGTCAAGGACTGGTGGGAAACCTACTGTGAGAAAAAGGACGAGACAAAACCCTCTTTGTTCTTAGCTGCACCCACTTGGAATTTTTTTCCGAGACACCATCAAGGAAAAATTCTATCTCGTGGGGAGATATGAGGACAAGTACATACAATGGACCATGCTACGGCAACAAAGGGATCAATATGTGCATGATTTGTGTGCCAATTTGGAGAAGTGCACTTTTGGCATGACTTGGGTTCAATATCTAGGATACATTATTGATGAAAGGGGGGTGCATGTGGATCCAAACAAGATCCAAGTCATTCAGGATTGACCAACCCCAACCACTCTAAGAGAGCTTCGCAGCTTTCTAGGTCTTGCTAATTTCTACCGCAGGTTCATGTTGGGATTCTCTCATATCACTTGGCCCTTGAGTCAAGTCACGAAGGGAGGAGTGAAAGCATAATTATTTTGGTCGGAATCTCAACAGAATTCGTTCGTAGAATTGAAAGATCACCTTTTTTCTACCCCAGTGCTCACATTACCAAACTTGAAACATCCATTTGAGATTGAGACAGATGCCTCTGACTATGCTATTGGGGCAGTTCTTACTCAACAAGGGCATCCAGTGGCATATGACAGTGAGACATTGTCTGACACAGTTCGCAAGTATCCCACTTATGACAAAGAAATGCATTCCATTGTGTAGGCTTGTCAACAATGGAAGCATTACATTTTGGGGAATGAAACAATCATTCACACATACCACCAACCCCTGCAGTTGATACAGACACAAGGGAAGTCGCACCATCATAAGTGGTCCACATATCTACAACAGTTTCATTTGAACATCAAGTACAAGAAGGGTAGCATCAATAATGTTGCAAACTGCCTTAGCCGACCACCGATCATGGCACTAACCACCGTTCTCAACTCTTGTGGGAACGAGACTTCTGATTGGCCGCATCTCTACAAGAATGATCTAGAATTTAGCCACACATACAAGGCACACTTGGGGGATATGCAAGTTCCAAATTTTCACCTCTAAGTTGCACTGTTATGTAACCTGGGACACCTTTGTGTTCCTTCAAGCGAGCGTGCCAAGTTGATATGGGAAGTGCACTACAGTCGAGTCATTGGGAATTTTGGGGTCAAGAAAATAGTGGTAGTACTGCAGAAGTATATCTATTGGCCGAACCTTCGGCATGATGTCGGGAAGTACATTAGATCCGACACTGCTTGCGCCATTGCTAAAACGACCATTAAGAAGTAAGGCCTATATACTCTGCTACCTACCCCTAGTTGACCTTGGGAATCCATCTCAATGGATTACATGTAGGGCCTTCCTTATACTAAGCATGGAAACGACTGTGTTTTCATGGTCGTCGACAAATTCTCGAAGATGGCCATTATGGCAGCCTGCAAGAAGAATATCACAATAGTATCCACTGCTAAACTCTTCTTTGAACGAGTGTGGGTGCACTTTGGGATCCCATAGTCTTTCATATCAGATCGAGACAACAGGTTCCTCAGCACATTTTGGTCCAATCTCTAGTCAATGCTGGACACCATGCTCACCAAGTCCACAACTTTCCATCCCAAAATTGATGGCCAGATAGAGGTCATCAATAGGATGATTGTACACATTCTACACACGTACAATTTAAAGCATCCACATGCATGGGATGAGAGCCTCCCCTATGTACAACACAGTTATAACCGAGCTCTCCACAGCTCAACTAGCCACAAACCCTTTTAGGTGGGCTTTGGATTCCAACCACTATGTCCCATTGACGTAGCCATGCCGTTTGCAACTACTCAGGTTGATTAGGCGCATGTCTAGTCTGAAGCTGACAAAGCAAACAACTTCATTGAGCACATTTAGCACATCCTCCTACAGGTTCATGACATATTAGACAGAGCCAATTCTAAGTACAAGCAATGACATGATCAACATCGGGTGCCACACAACTTCTAGGTGGGCTATAAAGTGTGGCTACATTTGCAGAAGGAGTGCCTCACTAGACCCCACCGCAAGCTTTTCCTGCTCCGATATGGGTCGTACACGATCACCAAGGATGTAGGGCACCATGCCTTCAAGCTCCATATTCCAACATTCCTTGGTCTGCACCCAGTATTCAATGTGGACTGCCTTCGTCCCTACTTCCCACCTCTACTAGGCACCTCTGAAATTGCAGATGTTGGGAAAAATACTGAGAGGGGGGGGGGGGGTGAATCAGTATTTAGTGCAGACTGAAAATTTTTTACTTTTTCTTTCTCTAAAACCAATACGCTACTTTAATGAACCCAACTCGCATATACACACGGATATCCTTAATAAAACTTGCGTAGTACCATAGATCTCATTATGCAGATAATATTTTACTTAGATCATTTCATATGTTTAGTAAGCAGTAAACTTGTGCAATAAGAACAGAATAAATCATCACACATAAGCAACACACATGAGCACCAGGATTTAAGGTGGAAACTCAATTCGGGAGAAAACCACCGCTGTCGTTGTATCTGTCTTCAATATTTATTATAAAGAAAACTTCTTACAACCATGTACTGACATAGACTCATACCAGCACGCAGGCACCCACTTGCAGAAGGCTACAACCTTCTCTCATTTACCAGCCCCTCCTGGAAGGGAGCTACAACCCCCTGCTCTCGTTTACCAGCCTCTCCTGGAAGGGAGCTACTACCCCATGCTCTCGTTTACCAGCCTCTCCTGGAAGGGAGCTACTACCCCCTGCTCTTGTTTACCAGCTACCATTGGAAGGGAGCTACAACCCCCTCACTGAAGGCTTCGACCCTCAGCACCATTGCGGACCACGTTTCATCAATTTTCATACTGGATCCATCAACTTCCATACAACATACCTTGTAGGCCACTTTTCATCAGATTTTCAGACTGGACCCACTCCACACATTTAAGCTCAACATTCATCAAACTGAAACATATAACCCCATCAATTCATTCATTGAATCATCAACCAATCAACCAACAACTTGATCTTTAATCAACAGCATAATCAACATTCAAACAACCCAGATTTGTATGAATACATCATTGATAGATAGCAGTAAAACAGTAAAATTGATCAGACATTTCAATCCACATACTTCAACAAAACCCTAGATTCCATATGTGCTTTTACTTCATTGAACATGCGTACATACGCGCTTTCATAGAGACAAACCTGCGTATACTTTAGTGCATTTTATTCTTCAGAAACCCTAACTGCCATATGCGCTTTTCTTTAAGAGGATCTGCGTATACACGTGCTATTCATGAAACGAACCTGCGTATATATCTTAAACTTTTCAGGATTGTGCAGCTCTTCAGATCAGATAAACAACTTAGATCTCATCCTTTACTTTTGCAAAGATTCGCCAGATCACAGATCTAAACATTCCATAAACAGATCTAGAATAGTCATTTTTGGATCTAGAGTTCCCTCTTCATCATTTTCTTCATAGGTACATTATTAATTCAGATCAATCAATAAACTGTTTCCATTCCATGCAGATATAATTCAGAGTGAAGTATTCATTAAAGCCCAGACCTATGCACACTTTGCACTTTTATCTTCTTCTCCTTCTATAGATTTAGCCTTTGTCAATACCATGAGTCAAAACCACTCAACCGCTGATGGTATTCCTAGATGAGATCAAAATAGATAATCCAACGCTCAATACCGTGGGCCAATACCATGGTAATGTCCCCTGGTTTTATAAATTTAGAGAGAAAATAGGCATACGCTACTTGGTACGTACTTTTCTGCGTACATACGCTACTTTGCCTTTACAAACCCGCGTATGCTTTGCGACATATCTTATTCATCATTACTCTGGCCCTTACAGGAATTCCTTTCTCCATTACATCTAAACTGCTCTGTAGATACATCAGATTTACATCATTAACAAATAGCAAATAGGACAAGTCAATTTCCATCAAGGACAACTTCATCAAGTAGGTTGCCATCAAGGACAACACTCTACATCATATTGCCAACAATCTCCCCCTTTGTACTTGATGGCAACCATGATGGTGTTTGATCACCACAACAGATAGATACATTGATTATAGCCATTATTCAAACACCATGATACTCTCCCCCTTTGACATCAAGGGAAAATGGTGGATCAAAACTAAAACAAGGTTTTTCTTCTCTTGTAGAAAGAAGAGCTCTGTAGATCTGATGTGCACTGAAGTTACCATGCTCCCCCTGAGTTCACGCTGAATCTTCAAACATATTTTTCAATGAAGTACATGACTCTATGACCTTTCCTATCACCAAGGACTCATACTTACATCAATGATCCACCCAAGTGGATTTACATATGTGACTCAAGTACCCAACCAAGTGGGTTTACACATTTTGACTCATCTACCCAACCAAGTGGGTTTAAAATTTTGAAGAAGTCCTTACATGACTGAATATTTCAAATTTTACATCATAGGTCTCAACATGACCTTTTTCATAAATTACAGAAATGAATTATACAATCAAGATCAAAGAATCTCAATCATGAGATCAAACCACAGCAAATAATTAGAATGCCAACAATGCATCCTTTTCATATGACCAAAACTCCCCCTTAGCTTGTGCATCCTGAACACTTTCAACAGCAAATCATCAAGGCATCTTCATCAAATATCAGAGAATGAAACATAAATATGAGAACTGAAACATCACCAGAGATACCCAACTGCACCACAACTGTGCTGAAGAATGCTGATTCAGCAACCACCCATACGCGGTTTTCTGTGTATAAAATCGCGTATATACACGACTATCCTTCAGGAAATCCGCGTATCCAATTTAATCTTTTGAATTTAAGCAGATTTGATCTTGAGCATGGCAGAGACTACTCCCATATTCTGTCTGAGATATTCGAATGCTTCCCTGGAATATATGAGAGAAGAAAGATAGGACAATGTAGCTATGTTTTCAAGTGTCATCCAACAGTTGTAACATAAGCACATTAGTAACCAAGCCTTCAGGCTCTTTGTAGCATCAACATCTTCTTCCCAAGAGGAGTTATCATACCAGAACAACTTCTTCAATAGACAATATGTGTCAAACAAGCATCCATGTGATCTGTTATTACCAAGATCTTCATGATTTATATTTATTTCATAATCATGATGTAGCATGTGTAGGAATTATGTATAAAAAGGTCTCAATTGTGACAAGAGTCATCAGCAACAAACTCTGCATGATCTATCCTTATCTCTGAATCATAAGACTTCCATTTCATCCATGTGTGAAAACAAAAGATACTCTTCAGCAAAAAGCAATTAGGGCTCATCTATAATCTCATCATAAGAAACCATGTATCATGTCATCATCATTTGAGCAAGAACTAAGGAATAATCAGATACAATGCCAACAATGCAATCATTAGTTGTTAGGCTGATGCTCCCCCTGAACCTGTGTTCCTGATCTTTTAGTTGTCTTACTGTTTTTCTTATCAGAAAAACATACACTTCTGTCTCCATTGGAACTCGCGTGTATACGCGGCTTTAGTTCATGAAACCTGTGTATGGAAAGTGAAATATTGAAAAAATTTCACAACTCCATCTCCCCCTGAACATGTATCTCCTGTACCTATCTTTTTCACATCAGATGCACTGTTAGAAATAACCATAACCAGAATTACCAAACCAACCATGGGAATCACCATATATTGCTCCCCCTTGTGATGATACATTACTGATTCCTATAATGTATCTCACATCACTCCTACAGTCATTATGAGAAGTAAGCTTTAGAAGTGGAAGACTACAGTAGGATTATTATCCCCTACGTTTTTGACCGGTCCTCCTTCCTTTTCCATCTTTGCTTGAAATTTCTTATTGTGTGCTGGAAATTATCCAATTTCTCAGATCTATTCATCCTGCATTCTTTTTCTACATGTCCATACTTTTTACAAGCATAACATCTTGTGTGACCAGAAAAGTAAGCATAGGGATCATAATGTGTTTTTCTATTCTTTCTTCTATTGCAATTAGCTACTTTATGACTAAACTTGCTGCATGAAAAAAAATATCCCTTAAAGAAACCTGAGTACATTTCTGTGTAGAATCTGTTTTTTTGTGACTGAAACAATCTACTTCTACAATTGGTTGCAACATGCCCACAATTATGAAATTTAAAGCATTCAACATTATTGATCAAAGGAGGGAATGATTTCTTTTGAGAGTTCAAGATTTTTGGTAGACCTTTTGTTTCTTTCAACACTTCAGGTTTTGCATTGATATCCTTTGAATCTTTAGCACTTTCTTGTGAACTAGATTCTCCTTTTACAGTTTCATGAAAACCAAGACCAAATTTAACAGAAGGAGACCTTTGAATACTAAGAATATTGTCCAGAATCTTAGTACTATCTTGAAACCTCAAGAGTTTATCTTTTTCTTCTAATTTACCTTTTAAAATGTTTACCTCAACCTCCAATATTTGGCATTGCTTCTTCATGCTTTCTTCAACCCTTCTTCCTTCTTCTACTTGATCATTCAATTTTAAAATCTCTTCTTTCAACCCATTTTCTTGTTCTTCAAAAGTTTGTAAAAGTTCTTCATTCTTCTTATTTGATTTTTCCAGATCTGTTTTGAGAGAGATGATTTCTGCTTCAAGTCTTTCACTTCGATTGGTTACTTTATCCTGTAGTCTTTGATATATTTCTATCTGTCCCTTCATTGTTTCTATCTGTCCATTCATTCTAGAGATCATATCTTTGTAGATAGATTCCTTCTTTTTAAATTGATCTTCAACATTAATCTTGAGATTTGCTTCTAGACCCATAACATTACTTTCACTATCTTCATCATTGCTTGCATAAGGAAGTGAATCATAAGAACAACAATCAATACCTTTTTCATCTTCTTCATTTTCTGTTGTACATGTTTTCTGAGATATCTCCTTTCTGCGAGTAGCCTTCTTCTTTTGCTTCCTTCCCATTGTGACGGATCTCCTTCAAGCGTTCAAGCTCCTTCAGAAGGACCTGCTCTGATACCAATTGTTGGGAAAAATACTGAGAAGGGGGGGGATGAATTAGTATTTAGTGCAGACTGAATTTTTTTTACTTTTTCTTTCTGTAAAACCCATACGCTACTTTAATGAACCCAACTCGCGTATACAAGCGGATATCCTTAATAAAACTTGTGTATTACCATAGATCTCATTATGCAGATAATTCTTTACTTAGATCATTGCATCATTCATTCATTAGATGTTTAGTAAGTAGTAAACTTGTGCAGTAAGAATAGAATAAATCATCACACATAAGCAACACACATGAGCACTAGGATTTAAGGTGGAAACCCAATTCAGGAGAAAACCACCACTCCCGTCGTATTTGTCTTCAATAGTTATTATAAAGAAAACTTCTTACAACCATGTACTAGCATAGACTCATACCAGCACGCAGGCACCCACTTGCAAAAGGCTACAACCTTCTCTCGTTTACCAGCCTCTCCTGGAAGGGAACTACAACCCCCTGCTCTCGTTTACCAGCCTCTCTTGGAAGGGAGCTACTACCCCATGCTCTCATTTACCAGCCTCTCCTGGAAGGGAGCTACTACCCCCTGCTCTCGTTTACCAGCTACCGTTGGAAGGGAGCTACAACCCCCTCACTGAAGGCTTCGACCCTCAGCACCATTGCGGACCACGTTTCATCAATTTTCATACTGGATCCATCAACTTCCATACAACATACCTTTTAGGCCACTTTTCATCAAATTTTCAGACTGGACCCACTCCACACATTTAAGCTCAACTTTCATCAAACTGAAACATATAACCCCATCAATTCATTCATTGAATCATCAACCAATCAACCAACAACTTGACCTTTAATCAACAGCATAATAAACATTCAAACAACCTAGATTTGTATGAATACATCATTGATAGATAGCAGTAAAACAGTAAAACTGATCAGACATTTCAATCCACATACTTCAGCAAAACCCTAGATTCCATATGCACTTTTACTTCACTGAACGTGCGTACATACACGCTTTCATAGAGACAAAGCTGCGTAAACTTTAGTGCATTTTATTCTTCAGAAACCCTAACTGCCATACGCGCTTTTCTTTAAGAGGATCCGCATATACACGTGCTATTCATGAAACGAACCTGCGTATATATCTTAAAATTTTCAGGACTATGCAGCTCTTTAGATCAGATAAACAACTCAGATCTCATCCTTTACTTTTGCAAAGATTCGCCAGATCACAGATCTAAACATTCCATAAATAGATCTAGAATAGTCATTTTCGAATCTAGAGTTCCCTCTTCATCATTTTCTTCATAGGTGCATTATTAATTCAAATCAATCAATAAACTATTTCCATTCCATGCAGATATACTTCAGAGTGAAGTATTCATTAAAGCCCAGACCTATGCACACTTTGCACTTTGATCTTCTTCTCCTTATATAGATTTAGCCTTTGTCAATACCATGAGTCAAAACCACTCAACCGCTGATGCTATTCCTAGACAGGATCAAAATAGATAATCCAGCACTCAATACTGTGGGCCAATACCATGGTAGTGTCCCCTGGTTTTATAAATTTAGAGCGCAAATAGGCATACACTATTTTGCCTTTACAAACCCGCGTATGCTTTGCGACATATCTTATTCATCATTACTCTGGCCCTTACAGGAATTCCTTTCTCCATTACATCTAAACTGCTCTGTAGATACATCAGATTTACATCATTAACAAATAACAAATAGGAAAAGTCAGTTTCCATCAAGGAAAACTTCATCAAGTAGGTTGCCATCAACTTTATCAAGTAGGTTGCCATCAAGGACAACACTCTGCATCATATTGCTAACAGCAGAACAACTCACACCAATAGAGTTAAACCCAGAATGCATGGAACAGGCCACCATAGATTTTATTATGGACATGCAAATCAAGAACAATTTCCAATAGAAGATCTGATTGTATCGAGTTGTCAAAGCTGGCCAACTCTTGCACCAAGGCAAGTGGTTCACCAGGGACCAAGTTCAGCAGAAGTTTCCTCATCTCATGGAGGAAATCAATGCAATGGGGAAAATTAATTCCTAAGGAGGGAGGAATGATCCAGGTGGATATTTGTGGCCATCCACCTATTCCACTTGGGGCCCCACCATTCTCTCTTTTAGCTTTTCAGTTTCGGCACAACTTGCTATTTTTAGGAGTTTTTTAGATCCTCAACTTTCGGAGCCATTTTGTCTTTTTTGGGAAAACTGGGAGCAACATTGGTCCATAGACTGATGTTTATCACATCAAATTTTTTTTTCAGATAGATATTTCTAACGAGGTATGGTGCATGTCAAAAAAATATTGTATGCCAAAAATATGTCCCCAGGAAGTTGAAACACCAATTTACCCAAGCGGGGCCCATAGTTTTGGCGCTTCATCTCCTAGGGCTATGGTTTTGGATTTTTAGGGTTTTCAATTTTTATAAATAATAAATAGGCCCTCAAGCCTCATTGTAATGCAGTTCAGAGGCCTGTAGCTGCCACATCTCTTCTTAGAGATAAGCTACCAGCGCCCTAACTAGTTTATTTCCATTTTGTCTGTATGAAAATTTCAGTTCTTTGATATTAATGAAATGAAGTGTTATTTCCACTGCATCTTTGTATTTATGGTTAACTATGTATTATGTTGCGTTCTTACATAGATCCATATTAGATAACCTTTCATCCAATGCGAAGAACTTTCCGTTGAGGCATACAAGCTCTAAGGTATCAGAAGGGAGTCTCTGGACCAGCTTCCTAGATAATGAGCTAAAGTCGATAGGAAGTTATCGGTCGAAGGAGGGCCATAAAATTTCCCACATCATCGACATGAGAAAGAGGAATAAGATGATGGTGAATCAAGAATAAACAAAGGATCAGGGGTTGAAAACTGCAGAAGGAAATTCTCTTGAACCTATTGGCGACACAACTCCGAAATTTGGGAGTATTTGACATCAAGGGATATGAGGTCATGGTGACGAGGAAAAGAACAAATGAGAGTTCAAAACAAATAACCCAAAACCATGGAGGAAAAATGACAAATGTGGGATGTACCCAACCCAACATGAACTGCATACAAGTGTCATGTTCAAGAGCCACATACCGCCAACACAACTGAGAACTAGTTCCATTTTTCCTCACCATTTCTAGTGAGTACCAAAATGATTTTTGGAAACAAGCTTGAAGGGGATAACATATGCTTGTCATTTTAGTTTTTCTTTTGAAAAAATCCATCCTAGTACATTTTATAAGCCCTAAAAAGGAGGAACTTGGTAACGTCATGGTGACAGTTTACGATGTCATTAGTTTTAACGAGTTTCACAAAGGGAAAACTTGACAACTTTTCATGTTTAGAGAGTTTAGAAAGAAGAGGAAAAGAAAACTCCAGTAGTTCCCTTTTCGTAGGTTGTCTCACAGATCCAAAAAGGTAGAAAACAGTATCTGAGAGAACATCTTAGCCGTGTTCGATTAAGGTATTCCTTTTTCATAAATAATCTGTCCCAGCCCGAAAAAGGGGTAAACATATACTGGGCAGATGAAATTTCACATTCTTTAGCCAGTTCAAAATGACAAGAATCTTGAAAATCTTTTAAATTTTTGAGAGTCATAAAATAGATGAAAGATGACTCTAGGGGGTGACTTTTTCGTGTTTTTACCGAGTCTGAAAAAGTAATAAAATACAACTCGTTTCCTCATTGTTATCATTTTTAGGACCTGTTGTTGCACAAGAAACAAAATTAAAACCCATTTTCAAGAAAAATTAATAAAATAATTGAAAAAGGTGTCAAAAAACCTAATTAGGGTTAGAAAAGGCTATAAAACAATGCAAATAGTAAAAAAAATTACTTTCTACCTTTTCAAGTTCTTGTGAGCATTTTACTGGTTTCCACTATGAATTTGCGGAGCTGACTGCAAACAATCCAGGAGGTCATTGATGAATCCTTTTTTTTCTAGGTAGGCGCTCTGAAGATCTTATGCAATTTCATCCACTTTTTACTTGTTTTCATAATTTGATGCATTTTGTGGAGAAATTTAAAAAAACCTGGCCGCAGTGGATGACGCCAATTCTGGGCACGGAGTCGCACCCAAATCCTGATTTTTTGAACGGGAAGGTGTCGTTCGGCGCAGTTGTTTGAAAAAAAACGTCGTAGAATGAAGTGCTCAATATTTTCAAGTTTTCCTTCAAAAATGGTTGGACAAATGGATTAATTTTTTAACAATGTGGATTATAGAAGCTTGTATGTTGGTTTTGCAGGAAGAATGAATAGCTAAAATGGTCATAGAGTGGAAAGAACGAGAGCATGAGGAAGAGGATGAACAGGCCATGGAAAATGATGCATGCATGGATTCCCTAACAAATTATGGGCTCCTAAAATTCTTCATGACCCCATGTTTGAGATCTTAGCTAGAGCTGCTACATTACTTGATTAGTGCATGGGACACTGATCGAGAGAGATTCATAATTCATGACCAAGAACTGGAGATAGAAGTCTTCGACATCTACTTCATAACTGGATTGTCGTGAAGGGGAGAGAGACCACTACTGATAGGTACTCGAGCCCTTGGAGAGAGCATGGGCATGTTGATATATAGATTCTGTCATGGAGCAAAGAAAGAATCTAGGAGTGGTAAGCAAGACATTAAAACAATGTCTGATTTTAAATTGAGGGTAGTGCTACATACTATACTCAGGTTGCCCGATCTCAGGCTCCCCATGAAGCTACAAAGACACAGCTTCATTAGCCATATATTGTATGGCTACAACCATCTTCAATTGGGTGGAAGAAGTGACAATCAACCTGAAACATCAGCTAACCAAATGTAAAAATGGTAAGCTGAAGCAGTTCGGATAAGGGTGCATTTTGATATTGTTCATCCTAGAATGGTTATCGATATTCCAATGCTAGGAAATGGTTGTACCTATGCCACTAGCATGAGAGGCACAAATGGTCTGTTGGGCATAGTTGATGCCTTGATCAGGAGGTGGACAACACATGTCGTGGAAACCAAAGTTCTTTGATTGGTCGCACCGAAAAATCATCGTGGTGGAGGACTATTCATACACTGGCACTGATTTTAGGGGTGATCCGGACCTTCCACTTCTAGAATGGGATGACTAGGATCAGGATTTAGGTAAAAAATCATTTTTTAGATTTTTATGAGTATTATGACTTTTTTTTGTGTATATGTGTTCTGATATTTACTCATGTTTTGTAGATGTTGGACCAGAGAGATCCATGGGGATGTCCCCCATAGCTCAAAGGGTCCCACGAGATTTCGAAGTAGCCCCTCATGGTGAGGGAAATGATGAGGAAGAAATAACATGCAACCTGGAGGGACTCATAAGTGGGATCCTAGACTATGTGATTTTCGAGGGCGTTCCTTCATGCTTATAAAAGGAACATCGGAGGAGTGTTTAACCGAATCCATAAAATAATGAGGTGTGTCATATGAGCAGTGACGTGCTTTCATGAGTACCATGTGGATTAGACTCTTAGTTTTCATTTCTACATATTTTTTGAGAGACATGGCATGTCAGGTTGTAACTAAAACACATATATTTTTTGAACTATGATGTACAAGCAGATGCAAACAATCGATATATATATATATATATATGCTTATTTTCCTATCTAAATCTTACTACGTGATGATGATTACTTTTACAAATTTTGCAAATGTCTATCCAACACAATATTAGCTACTACATCAGTTAACGTATTCATTCTTCTGGGAATATGCTAATATATGATATAATCAAAATTCCTTTCTAAAAAATGAACACGAAAATACATCCTTAAAATATGAGGGTTTCTGAAAAAATAATGCCCATTGAGCTGGAGAACAACAAGCTGAGAGTCTAGGTTTACAATTAATTCATGAATGTCGAGGGCAATAACTTCAGTTAGAAGTTCGATAAATTCACTGTATTCAGTGGCATTGTTAGTTGTACGTCCTAGAAAAATGCCTTGAAGGTCTACTAACTCACCATTAGAATCATATATTACCCAAGCCATGAAGGATAGGTTCTAGGTACTACAGGAGGCACCATCAATGAGACCAACATAAGGAGTGACATAATCTGCATAGTAAGCAAAGACATAATAAGTAGGAAAATCTGCTCACAAAGCACACCAAGCCAAAAATGTACAAAAATGAAAAACACACTTATGTACAAAATAAATGCATGAGAAAATCATGCATAATATTTTTTTTGATACAACCCATTTTGGGGTTGATCCAAGGGATAGCCTTCATAATCAATAAGCTCATAGGCCCTGTTTTACAAGACATGTTTGACGATGTAGGGCACATGCCACATAGGTTTGAATTTACCTTCCCCCAGCTTATCATGAGCTTGGTCATACAAGAGGACTAAGTCTCCTTCTATGAAGGTAAGAGGGGAAACCATCTGGTCAAAGTGGGCTTTGACCCGATTTTTCTATGCTTCTATTACTAGAGTAGTGAAGCAATGAGTTTCATCAAGCATCTCCAAATATAGAAGACGTTCTTCCTCAGGTGAAGTATTTGACAGTAATTTGACAACTATCTTGAGTGAAGGAATTTCACATTCAATCAGAAGGGTAGCTTCCAGACCATAAACAAGCTAAAATGGGGTGAATACGGTTGCATCCTTCACCAAGGTTCGGTAAGCCCAGAGAGCTGAAAACAACATGAGATGCCAGTCGGACTTGTGCATCCCAATAGTACACTAAATCATAGTGACTAGAACTTTGTTCATGGCTTCGACCTAGCCATTGGCCTGGAGGTAGTATGACGTTGAGCTGTTGTGACACAGACCCAACTTAGTAGTCAACTCAACCATCATTTAATGGTGAAAATGGGAGCCATGATCAGTGAAAATGGCTTAAGGTACTCCAAACCTAGTAATCACATGATTGAAAATAAATTGGGCAGTTGTCTTACCATCAACTATGTGTGTAGGCATTGCTTCGACCCATTTAGTGAAGTATTCTACAGCTACGATAATATAACTATGCCCCCCCCCCCCCGACCGAGTGAGCATTACATGTCATAAAATCGATACCCCACTTTGCAAAGGGACCAATGGTAATGACGGGATGGAGGTGATCGAGTGGCGCGTGCATCTTCCGTTGGTAGATCTGGCACTCGTGACATTTATGGACAACAAGAATACAATCTTTGGAAATGGTAGGCCCAAAATACCTTACACAAAGAATATTTTGAGCAGTAGCATACCAGACATGTGACCACCACATGCACCAGAATAACAGTCATTAAGGAATTTTTCAGCTTCCTTGAGGGTCAAACACCAAAGAAGGACGGAATTAGCTCCGATGCAGTATAAAGTATCTCTGACTATGCGATACGGTTGCGAATGATGACAGATACGTCGACAAGCATCTTTTTTCAACTCAGATTGGAAGGTAGAAGTCTGGAGATAAACGATGATATCACCATACCATGGATCAAGGGTGCTAATCAGAAAAAGAGTATCGTCTGGAATGCGTTCCTCAGAATTGGATGGAGTAGAGGCAGAGGGTGAAGAGCAGATCATCTCAGGAAAAACCAATGACTTCTTTGATTTGGCGGTGGTGTACTCCAAATCGAACTCGTAAAGGATAACTATCCACTTGGATTACTTACCTCCCAGCAATTTCCGAGTTAAAATATAGGTCATGGGGTTGCAATTAGAAATCATAGTTTTAGTGTGGAGTAAAATATAATGGCAGAAACGTTGGATGAATTGAACAGTTGCCAACGCAAATTTCTCGACATGAGCATATGTAATATCCCAAAATAAGGAAAATCTACAATAATGGGAATATCTTAAGATATTCCAAAATTGGAGCTACAAAAATCCATGAAGATAATAATGAAATAGTAGTGATACATCAACACATAGGATTAAAGAGGATCCAAATAGCCATCATATTATATCATAGCAACAAATTCACATAATATCTTGAGGAAACAATCACTCAAGCTAGGCAATACAAGCCTCAAGAAACATGTACATGGAAAAATGAAGAACATTGCTACACAGAAAATGCCCAAGACTATGACATCATAGTTTTATTAGAGGAACTGTTGCTGGGAAGTGTCAATACATAAATATACAAATATAGGGCCCAAAAAATGTTGGGAGTGAAGATATAGACTCCCAAACTGAATTTCAAGACAATCCGGAAAGGATTTCCTGAAATAAGCAAAATGGAAAAAATGCTAGAGTTGCAGTCTCAAAGACTGAGTAGGAGTTGCAACTCAATAACTGGATGGATATGGCCATATATGATGCACAAGATGAAAAAATCTCCTTCAATGGATCTTCCAAGTGAAAGGCTGATCCTAGCACTGAAGATCTCACCCTCCAAACTATCACTGCAACCTTCACTATAGATGCTCACTGAAAATAACGCAGTCTAGGAGAGGGACTACGCTGTAGATGATGAAAAATGGTTGGCCTGATGCCAAAGATGGTGAAATCAGTCCAGATACTTCCTCACTAATCCTCCAAAGGGAAGAAGGCTTCCTCCTCTGAAAAATAACCTCCGGAAGTGGTGTTCAGTAACCTCCATTACAACACCCTCTGACAAAACCCAGCTCTAAAATAAAACTACATTGTAGCTAAAGGAGGATGCTTGGCCTCAAGCCTGAATGTGGATAAATGAAGAGCAAGCTCCTTTAAGAGGCCTCTCTTGAAAGGAGAAGGAATTCCTAAAAAGGAATACCTTGTTCTAAGAAGCACAACAACTCTGCTAAACAGCAATAGAATGCACAAAGTCTAAACAGACCAAGAAATCAATAATCCATAACATGAATAACAATGGCTACCTTGCCCTCCTTTTAAAAAAATGGAAGCCCTCTCATCATGGGTCCCAGTCATTAGGGTTTCCTCCACCAAGGAATCTCCCTCCCATTCATACTGCACTGTCTCTCCAAGTGTTCTCCACCTCCTATCCCAGTGCTGTTGACTTGGTCAAACTTGACCTTGTCCTCATGCAAATGTCGTCTTTCACACTTGAGGGTGTGAAATATAGCTCTTATTAATATCCCTTTTCATACTATGAGGGATTTTATTCATTTTTCTGCAATTTATGGGCCTCCTTATCCATTTATTTATCTCCTAAGTGACATGAGAAAAAATTAATATTCCAATTAGCTGCTTGCTAATTTTAGAATATTACAGTCCTCCCCTCCCAAACATTGCTTGTCCTCAAAAAACTACAAGGATATAACTAATAAGCCTCCTATTCTTCCCCTATAGCATTCTCATATGATAAAATCCTTCAAGGATCAAGATGTTGTCTTATCAATATATCTCCAAGTTGTCCCTTCCAAGTATGTAAGCTAGCTTTTGGTGTATATCCCAAATAGCTATCATCATGTAAAACGTCCATGAAGGAAAAAATGGGCTATATAAAGGCCTCCTTGAGGCATGAGGTCTGATATACATTGGGATCTACCATCCCCATATGAATCTCCCATCCCCAAGCTATCAACCATACACAATGAGCCACCCTCCAAAATGGTAACTCATGCAAATCATCCTCCACCTTGAGCTCCGACAATGTAGGTGGGATGAAAATATGAACATGGTAGACAAAATAGACTACCCCACGCTGTCCTCCTCTCCACTTATGATAAGTGTAGATTTTTTGATGATCCTGGGCTGCAATAATGTTTCCCTTAAGAGGCAAGATGAAGACTAGATCTTCAAAGATCTCTCCTCCAATGTTGTGAATCAAACTGGCCCAAACCATCTCATATATGATGAATAGGACATGATCATCATATGGCATCCAAATGAGAAGATTACTGAAGGTTCCATATATTTCTGGAAGGTACCAACAGTATCCCAAGTGGTTACAGTGCAGTTTTTCTAACTACTGCTTCAGAAAATGACAAGGCAATATGTTTCTTGAAAAATAGCTAGTTGTATATGTCAAAACCTCTACTAGTGAATAGTAAATGGCTTGGTGAACCAACTGAGCATACATGAAAGAATAATGAAACATTTTCCTAAGGCTACATAAGAGATGGATGTCTCCATCACAATAGTTAGCAAAAATATGACCATGGAGCCCAAAAAGAAGATTGCCCTCTTGTGGAGCAAAGCATTGAATAGGAATGATAAGAACATACAAATGCTGTGTTAGATAATCCATGTATGTAAAAGTAAAATTATTATCATGTGCTGGAAGTAAGATGATATATGGATCCATGAATAAGTTCTCCATAGTGGTAGGACACACTCCTATGAAGAGGAATGTACCATGTGCTGCATGAAGGTCCTCCTTCTTATGCTTGGAAACCCAAGTTAAGAAGATCACACCTTGGTAATAGATGTCTCCATCCACTACTCCATCACTCTCATCTCCCCCTTGTCCACCAAATGCATCATATGTGAAGTGATCCTAGGAACACTCCATCAATAAATCCCAGCTCCAAAGTGACAGTGTTGTTGGCCTATGAACATAAGCTCCTGCCATCCCATAACTCCATTCTTTGACATGCCCATTGCCAAAGACATCTCCCATAATGCTGCCATGTATATGAAGCTCCTTCCAAAGTGGAAGCACCTCCTGATCATCTAAGGCTAAGGAGTAGCCCCCTTGCACCATGATAGTGCCATCTCCTACTCCTGCAACATTATGCAAAGTGTGAGAGAAAATCTGCCCTTGCTCTCCCAAGGTCCTCCAAAGAAACAAAATTTTTTGCTACCTCCTCATACCTCCATCATAAAAATCATGAGGTGAAGACATAATTATCATATCATCAAAATACATCCACACTCCTTCCTGCCCAATGATGCAAGTATTCTGCCAAACTCCTTCCTCCCTCATACCCTTTGAAAGAGGATATGTCTCAAGATGGGCAAAATCTTTTAAGAGTAGCCAACACAACTATGCCTCCTACTACCCAGTGTCATAAATTTGCAAGTAGCTTACCAGATTCTTTCTCTCCATCCACACCCATTCATCCAAATGTGGGTGCCTCCCATCATGCTCAATCTTGGTACCCTTCCCATGAAGGCTACCTTCCTCCCAAATCAGGTTCCTGTCTTTACATTTCATGGGATATTGAAATGTAATCTCCTCAATGACCAAGTTGATCCCATAAGGATCCAAATAGGTGGTAGGAAAAAACCTCCCATAATGATGTGTAGGACTCATCAAGAAATATCCAACACAAACATGAGAGATGTTATCCATCCTAAAAGAAGTCCTCCATCATCTATTTCTTCCCCTTTGGTTATGTATATGGGAAGGTCATTGGAATATTTCAACAATGGTTAGGTCCCCAACTCATCATTGTTGCTAAATGATAGCGTTGTTAATCTTTCCAATGATGTACTTGCTGCCTCATGCTCCAATTCAAGGATGAACATATGGTTTTGTGTAAGTTTGATTGGAAAAATATTCATCCTCTCCTCCAAGTTTTCAAACCCCAACCTCAAGTGTGGTATACAAATCATCAATAGTATATGAGGATGATGGTTCCTCCCTTCCTTGAACAAGTCAAGGTGGCACAATGCAGTGAAAGTCCTTTTCTCTAAATAAGCAGCATGCAGTGGTATAAAACCCTCCATAGAATTTGTTGAAACAATAGGAGATAAAAACTTAGGCATACCTTGGTGAAGTTTTGAAGAATCTTGTATGGTTGCAAGAGTTTCTTCCTCTAATGTGTTGGCTCCCCCAACTGCTGATGTGGAAGGCTGCTCTCCCAAGGTTGTAACAGCGCTGGTACAAGTCTCCTCCAATGGTGGTGAGCGCTTCTCCTCCTCTGATTCCTCTTTGCTAAAATTTTTAATCAACCTTTGAGTAAACTCAGCAAAATTATGCACTCTTGCATGACCCAAATGGTTGAACCACCAAATATTGACCTCATCCTCAAGGTGTAGCACTGCAATTTCTAAATATTCTCTCTCTACCACTAGATGTAGTAGGAATAATGCATCATTTTTTCTTTCCCAAGCCCTTGCTGAAGATGATCCATAAAAATTAGACAATATAAACCTATTTCCCTTCATTCTTCTTGTGCTGCAAGGTCTCCTTTCTTCCTCCAGTTGAATGAACTATGGGAAGGCTAGAGTCTCCTTGAAGGCTCTAGGCTGAGTCTTGTACTGAACAAGGTATTCACTTAGGATCTTGTGATCTAAGTGTCCTTCATCTTTATGCAATTTGTCCTCTCTTTCAAAAGGAAAGGGTATAGTCCCACTGCTTCTTCTTTTCTTGACCTCCTTGTTGAGGTCCTTCTTGCTTTTGAAAAGAGATGAGATAAGGCTCATTCTCTCCAAAATTCTTATATTATTCTTTTCTTATAATAGCATAATGGCTAAAACTCACAGCCTGAGCCAATATTATGCTCTGATACCACTGTAATATCCCAAAATAGGGAAAATCTACAATAATGGGAATATCTTAAGATATTCCAAAATTGGAGCTACATAAATCCATGAACATAATAATGAAATAGAAGTGATACATCAACACATAGGATGAAAGAATATCCAAATAGCCATCATATTAGATCATAGTAGCAAATGCATACAATATCTTGAGGAAACAATCACTCAAGCTAGGCAATACAAGCCTCAAGAAACATGTACATGGAAAAATGAAGAATACTGCTACATAGAAAATACCCAAGGATATGACAGCACAATTGTATTAGAGGAACTATTGCTGGGAAGTTTCGATAAAAAAAATATACAAATATAGGGCCCAAAAAATGTTGGGAGTGAAGATCTAGACTCCCAAACTAAATTTCAAGACAATCCGGAAAGGATTTCCTGAAATATGCAAAATGGCAAAAATGTCGAAGTTGCAGTCTCAAAGACTGAGTAGCAGCTGCAACTCAAGAACTGGATGGAGATGGCTGTAGATGATGCACAAGCTGAAAAAGCCTCCTCCAATGGATCTTCCAATTGAAAGGGTGATCCTAACACTCAAGATCTCACCCTCTAAACTATCACTGCAACCCTCACTATAGATGCTCACTGAAAATAATGCAGTCTAGGAGAGGGACTGCGTTGTAGATGATGGAAAATGGTTGGCATGATGCCAAAGATGGTGAAATCAGCCCAGATACTTCCTCACTGATCCTCCAAAGGGAAGAAGGCTTCCTCCTCTGAAAAATAACCTCCAGAAGTGGTGTTCAGTAACCTCCACTGCAACACCCTGCAACACAACCCAGCTCTAAACAGAAACTATGCTGTAGCTGAAGGAGGATGCTTGGCCTCAAGCCTAAATGTGGAGAAATGAAGAGCAAGCTCCTTCAAGAGGCCTCTCTTGAAAGGAGAAGGAATTCCTAAATAGGAATACCTTGTGGTAAGCAGCACAACAACTCTGCTAAACAACAAGAGAATGCACAAAGTCTAAATAGACCAAGAAATCAATAATACATAACATGAATAAAAATGGCTGCCTTGGCCTCATTTTAAAAAAATGGAAGCCCTCTCATCATGGGTCCCACTCATTAGGTTTTCCTCCACCAAGGAATCTCCCTCCCATTCATATTGCGCTGTCTCTCCAAGTGTTCTCCACCTCCTATCCCAGCGTTGTTGACTTGGTCAAACTTGACCTTGTCCTCATGAAAATGTCCTCTTTCACACTTAAGGGTGTAAAATCCATCTCTTATGAATATCTATTTTCATACTATGAGGGGTTTTATTCATTTTTCTGCTATGTATGGGCCTCCTTACCCATTTATTTATCTCCTAAGTGACATAAACAAAAATTAATATTCCAATTAGCTGCTTGCTAATTTTGGAATATTACAGCATAACACGTTTCAGTGTCAAGAAGATTGTGGCTAAGATAATAAATGATATGAGCATCACCATCATCATTGTCCTGTACTAGAACCATGGAAATAGTGCTAAAAGCGGTAGCCAGATAGAGTGAATAATCACGATGATAATTTGGGGGATGTAAAAGAGGAGCATTGAAAAAAAAAGTCTTCAGTGCATTGAAATATTTTTGGGCAATATCATCCAATAGGAATGGGATGCCTTGCTTAAGTAATAGCATAAAATCTTTGGCTACTTCAGCATAGTTCAATATAAAACTACCCAGGAAATTAGCTTTCCCTTGCAGAATCTGCAACTGTTGTAAAGACGAAGGGTAGGGGAGATTACTGATAGCTTCAAATTTAAGAGGATCGAGATGAATACCATCTTTGGAAATGAAAAACCCAAGGAGTCTACCAGAATTGACGCAGAAGACACATTTGTGTAGATTAAGCCGAATTTTGTAGCGTCTTCATCAAAGAAAAATTTGACGGAGGTGTTCTGGGTGGTCCCGATGCTTAGTGGAATGAGCCGGAAAGTCATCCAGGTAAGGTTGAACAATGTGATTAATATCATGAAAATCATATGAAATTTCTCTTTGGAACATGGCACCAACATTCTTAAGTCAAAAAAGGAGCTTCTTATATGTGAAAGTGCCCCATGGATAGATGAAGGCAATTTTATGTTGATCAGTTGGGGGTATGCTAATCTGGTTATAACCAAAGAACCCATCCATAAGGAAAACAATCTTACTCCCAATGCATTTGTCAATGATTTGGTCGATGAAGGGAGTGGGACAGTTATTCTTGGGACAAGCAAGATTGATATCGCGGTAATCCATAAAAATTCAAATAATACCCTGTTTTTTATCCACAGGGACAATGTTAGAGACCCAATCTGTCAATGGGATCAGATAAATGAAGCCTGCTTTGATAATTTTTTCAACTTCTCTGTTTATGGCAGCTACCTTTCTAGGGTACATGAGACGAAGAAGTTGGCGAACATGTTTTTCATCAGTGTAAGTAGGGATATCATGCACAACTATACTCAGATAAATGTCGCGCATTTCCTCGTAAGACCAAGTGAAAACATCTCGAAATTCTCAGAAGGGACTAGTATAAATCTCGATCTCATCAGGAGAACAAATCATCCTGATGTGGATGTTCTCAAAAACCCCCAGTTTAATAGAGATGTCAATAGGCATTGTCTGAGTAATATTCCCCATGTTGCCTTCTGCAAAACCTTCATGTGTCAAAATAGGCATTTGAAGTGGGTGGGAAGGAGCTTGGGAAGAAAAATTCTCAAGACAAGTAGACATTGCCCCAAGGCTAGGTAAAAAGAATGAACGATGATGACTATCATCCCAGGGATGATCCTCGAGAGAAATGGTTTCCATGATGGATTCTATTAGAACCCTGTAATTTACAGTATCACAAGGTGACTATGTACTTTCTCTTTGCAATTTTTTCATACTCTACATAGATTTCAATATTCAAAAAAACTTCCAAAGAAAGAATCAAAGGAAGCAAAGGTAGCAGAGAAGTAGTTAAGGCAGAAAAATAGCAAAGGCAAAGTCATGAATGTTCTAGGTAGAGTCGTGAACATGATTGGGTCAAGTTGTGCACGTTTGGGTCGATTTGTGAATGCTAAATTGGGTCAAGTCAAGAACGAGTCAAGTATTTTACGAACAAATAGAAAGAAACGAATGGGAACAACCAAAGAAACAAAGTTGGAAACCACAACAAGGGAGAAGTGATGACAATTGGACCTGAGCATTGATCAACAATAGAAATTAAGTCGCATATCACATATCGACGAGTTTTACATTTATAAGTTAAGAAATCACAAGTTAAACTGTTTAAGTTGTGATGCGAAAAGTCACAAAAAATGTGAAATGCAAAGGGTGGAGCTGACGTGGCAGTGACATGGCAGATAAAATGATGACGTGGACCTAGCCCACATACCACACATCGCAGATCACATAGAATAAGTTTATGGTTAAATGTTAAAAGTTTCTAAGTGCGATAAAGAGGCCCGGATGCGATGTAGTTTCAAAGGAAAAATCCAAAAGATTTCAAATCCGTATGCAGAGCCTTTTCTATGTTAAATCACATCGAAAGAGGAAAATGAGATTACAAAGCCTACACATTTCTAGCATGACAGTTGTTTTTCCAGTGTACCAAGATCCATGTAAATTAGATCATGTCAGGAGTCTCTATCAAACACCATTGTCAGGTTTGTCTCTGAACATGGTGAAGAGCAATGAAATGCGAAGTGTGGATCTGATGTGGCAGTAACATGGCAAGGAGACATGGCACGATGACATGGACCTGGCCCACATAATGCTCATTGCAGATCACATAGGATAATTTTATGGTTAAACGTTAATAGTTGTGAAGTGCGATAAAGAGGCCCAAATGCGATGTAGTTTCAAAGGAAAAATCCAAAGGATTTAAAATCCATATGCAAAGCCTTTTCTATGCTAAATCGCATCGGAGGAGGAAAAAGAGATTACAACATGAAATCTATGAAACGTGAAGTGCGATGTGCGATGCCAGGTGGGACCCAATCGCAATTTTTAAAGGATACCGCGGGGGCTAAGTTTTAAAATCGCTGAATCGCGATGTGCGATGACGGTGGGACCCGATTGCATAGTGAGAATCATAAGTTCAACAGATAAGTGTAAAGATAAAGTTAAAAAATAGTGAAATGTGAAGTGTGATGTTGGTGCGGATGCGATGTGATTCTAAGATGAAATCTAAAGGATTTCAGGTCTGGGTGTATGAGGTTTGTGTGCTATGTTATGAAGAAATAGGCCAAAACATGGCATAAAGGACTTATGGTGGAATAAGCCCCAACAAGGAACGCAAGAGGTTGATTTGGGCAAATGGAGTTCATTCAGAACTAGTGTAATATACCAGCAGAAGAAAAAAAGGAAGAAAACACATCATCACTATCACCAATCAATGAAAAGTGGCTAGCACTGCACCAGATTTAATTACCCAATGCTGACTTTCTGAAAAGCAAGGCCACATGTCAAAGCCACCATTGGTTGCCTCTTCATGACCATAAAAATCACCTTCAAGCTTACTGTTTGATATTACGAAGAGCCATCGAATTTTTTGGATCCATGAAGAGTTGCCCAAAATTAATTCTACAGTTGGTGTTTTGCCAGAGATTTTTGTTCAGGCCCTGCATGGCCACACTTGTCCATTTTATGCTTAAATTGTAATCAATGAAAGGTTTTCAATTAGGATAGGGCAACTAACTTAGTCTTTAGATAAATACTACATGCCTTAGTAGTATCGAGGGTTGGAAAGTTGGACCTTTTTAGACTCTACATTTCAAGGATAATTGTATTGGAGCATTGTAACTGTTTGAGCTGGGCATCAATCATAAGAGATTGTTCACAGGATTCTTGAGCTATGTTAATGGTGATGTTTTTCCTCTATCTTTTCATGTTGTGCATCAATTTATCTGATTTCAAAAAATAAAATTTAGATTAAGATTTTCTGAGAGCGCACCTTAACTCTGTCTGTGTTTTTAATATTAATGTTTTGTTCTGAAGCATAGTTAAAGAATTCTTAACCTTTAGCTATTACTGAAATCACTGCTTTCTTTTATCTCATATTCACACTCCCAGTAAGGTCCAGTCCACATAGTTAGCTTGCCTCATGAATGCCCTTGAAAATTTGATGCATAATTCAGCCTTTTATGACTCCATATCCCAATGGATTAAGTTTCACATCTTTGTTTTTCCAACCACCCAATCAATCAAAACAATCAACCCTCATAATTTATATAAATAGCCTAATATCAACACTTATAATTATCAAGATTAAATCATAAAAATAGAGAGAGCCCTCTCTGAGTCTGGGAAGGCTAGATCCTAGACTCCAAATTGGTTTGATGTTGTCCTCTATCGTTTTTTCTTGCCAATATTACAAATTACGGAGCGATAACAACTTCATCAGTTGGAAACTTCTCATTTAAGGGATCGAGAGAATCCAAAGCACCGAGTCAAGGGAATTGAGAATACATGTCGGGAGACATACTTGAAGAAGTATGATTAGAAGGAGCAGACAAAGCTGAGATAACTTCAGAATAATCAATTTCTATCGAGCTTAATGACATCACGTCACCAAATGAATCAACCTAATTAGGCAAAGGGAAAATGTGGAGATCATATTGACCTGACCAGTGTCGAGCGAAGGAAGAGAAAAGAGACCCATAAGGGTAGGATCATTGAAAATTCCAAACCCCACACTTTCATAAGGCATGGGAATGTGGTCTACATATAGAACGTTGCTCTTGGAATAAGTGGAAGTGAAAAAAGATAACTGATCGACAGTGATGATATTTCCTTCACGCGGAAAATGAAGAACACGAAAGAGGGCGAAAGATACGCATAGCATGGTGTGATTCCAACTGTGACCAAGGAGGAGATTATAGTTGAGTTTGGTATCAATGTCTTCAACCTTAACATTAACTTTTTTTCCTTCCAATGTTATAGGTAAGCTAGTGAGGACACCAAGAGGGCGAGATTCCCTTCCGTCGAAGGCTTCTAAAGCATTTGGAGATAGGTTAAGGGCTAGATAACCAATGAATTTCCAACATGTAATGGACATGATGCAAGTATATGCACCTTCATCCATGACTAATGGATATTATTGCCATTAATCCCAAGTTGGATAATCAAAGCAAGCCAGTGAGTGATACATGGGACAAAATTTTCTAGATCAAAAGTGATAAGGCTCGAATCGGCAAGGTCAATGCCTTTGATAGCGGATAGAAAAGCTTTCCATTGTGACAGAAAACTATGAAGTACTTCCAAGGTAGACATAGCAGATAACACCTGAGCCAAATCCTCAACAATGCTATAATTCTGAGTGGCACGGGCATTCGAGTTATAGGAGGACTTACGGAGCATGCTTTTGGAGGGTGGTCGTACAACAGGCTCATAATTAGGCCTTTCAATATGAAGAGGGTCAAAAGTAGGCAATGGAGGAGGACTATCTATGATTTCCTTCCCTGCCACCTGACGCTGTTCGGTATAATATTTTTATCTGGTAGCAATAGATATGGATGAAACATCATTCATCATGAAATATTGAGAGACAAAATGGGTGGAGGATTGGGGTTGCTCCACCATTTGAGTTTGCTGAGATGAGAATGGTTCCTTAAGAACAGTCGATGTTCCTTGGGTGCCTTTGAGCAGTCGAATCACCTCGGACCATTGTGGAAAGTCCTTGGTGTAATTCTCATCGTCACATATTAGACAAGGATACTTCGATTTACGTTTTGAGCCATCATCAATATTGGTTTTAGGAGAATCCTGTTTCAGGGTATTGACCTTGGCCTTGCCTTTACCCTTCTTCTTACCTTTGGAAGCTTTATCCGCCAGGGTAGATTGGACGACATTCACTTCTATAGTTTTTCCAGCATTAGAAGGTGGCTAAGAAGCAGTATTGGTGGAAGAAGTGGATTTCTGCTTCGTGGGATTAGGGGAAGACTTACAGGAAGTCTAAGAAATAGAACCAATGATATCGTCGACGGATGGCATCAACAGTGCTTTGGAAGTTCTAGGTCGTGAAGCATCAGACAAGAGTTCATAAAGTGTGCCTGAATGGGAGTACACTAGATCTAGGTAGTGGGCACAAGCAATGGCCTTCTCCTCGGTGACACATACTCCCATGGTGATGTCCTTAGCTATCTGATTGATACAAGAGGTAGTGAACCAATGATTCATAATTTGATCATGGATTTCAAACTTGATCAAATGATGAAGTCATCTCCATTCATGAATATGATCAAAGATATGTGTGGCCCGATCTTGTTTCAAGGATGTTAGGGGGTGCGTTCCCATTTCATAGAAAACCGGTAGCTGAAAGTGTGTGAGAAAAACCATTGCAAGAGAGTTGAAATCTTGGAAGATTCCACGAGAGAGTTAAATGTACCACTTTGCAGTTGCATATGTGAGAGTCCTTTGGAAAAGACGTAAAATAATAGAATCATCAATCTAGGAGTTAGAGGAGCACCATAGGTGGTACGTCATAACATGTGCCTAGGGGTATTCTCCGGAATTTTCTTGTAACTTGGGGAAATCGCCAGGAATATTGGTGGGAACTAGGGGCCAATATGGATTATGAAGAATGGGATCATTTTTTAACTTCGACACATCAAGTAGTTCCAGTGTAGCAAGGAATGGAAATTTCAGATTGAAAGGAATCACAAACCTTTGATAAAGACCAGTGTTAGGGTTTCAACCAGTTGGGAGAAATTTTGAGCCCATATGTTTTGTCTTGGAGGATTTTTTCCATAGGTGTTATAATTTTGGAAATTCTGCCCATATCTCGGTTGAGGACCAGGGTATTGATTTTCAGTGAACCACTGAGGTCCAACTAGAGCAACGTATGGATTCAGTTGTGGAATGAAAGTAGTGCCTTGGAGTGGAACTTGTACCTGTTATAAAAAAATATGACCTGATAGGCTGCTCATCAGGTAAACCTTGTGTAACTATTTCAAACCAATATTTTGGCTGAGGCTTAGCCTCGTAATGTTCCAATTATTTTTTGTGAAACCATCTCCAAAAATAGAAGAAAAGAGATATCAATGCCTTAGAAATAAGCCATTTCGAGGGGGAAAAATCCAATACATTACATGAATGAACAATTCTTGGATGACACAAATTACAAAACCTCCTTTCTATATATAGGATTCCATGGGGCCACAATGTAATCCTAGTGGGGCCACAAAGTAATCCTAGCTGACCTAACAATAATGATTTAAGGGCACAATAATAACAATATGGGGGTTACAGGGGTACAATAATAACAATAAGGGGGTTACACTAACAAAAATAAGGGACTATACTAGTAATATAGGGACCTAACATGCCCCTCTCCTTCAAAAAAGTTTTGTCTTCAATGCTTGAGTAGCTCTGGGTGCTTCTGTATAAAATTCTCATCCTCCCATGTAGAATCTTCAGTGGGTAAGTTCTTCCACTTGATGAGATACTATGAAATTGATTGATTCCGTAGCTATCGAGTTCTTGTTTCCGTGATCACTTCAGGTTCCAATATGATTTTTCCTTCCTCATCAAGTTCTGGCAATATTGTTTGAACTGGAATATTTTCACCTATAACCTTCTTTTGAAACATGGAAAACTGGATGCACTCGTGAAGAAGCAGGAAGCTCCAATTTTTATGCCATAGTACCAATCTTTTGCAACACCATGTAAGGACCATAGTAATTTGGTGATAATTTATTATCCTTCTTAGCTTGCTTGAGGGACATTTTTTTGTATGGTTGTAGCCGTAAAAATACCCAATCTCCTACATCAAAAATTCTTTCGCTGCGATGTTGAACTGCTTGCTGTTTCATTCGATTTTGTGCCAAATTCAGGTTATCCTTTAAGAGTTGGAGAACTTATTATTGATGCTCGATGTGATCTTCCACTTCTTGAACCTCTGAATTTTCTCTTAAAGATGATGTGATGGACGGTGGATGATATCCATAAAGTGCCATAAATGGGGTCATTTTTACTGTAATCTGGAAGGAAGTGTTATACCACAATTCAGTGAGAGGTAACCACTTGACCCATTGTGTTTGTTTATCCGATACAAAAGAACGAAGATATCCTTCCAAACATTTATTTACTATCTCAGTTTGACCATCAGATTGAGGATGATAAGATGAGCTATGAGCTAATTGAGTACCCAAACAAGAAAATAACTCCGTCCAAAAATTTCTAGTAAAAATGGGATCTCTGTCGCTCACAATAAACCTTGGGTTTCCATGTAGCTTTTGAATTGTGTCCATAAATGTAGTAGCAACTGTACTTGCTTTAAATGGATGAGATAATGCACAAAAGTGTGCATACTTGGTAAGTCTATCAACTGCCACCATGATGACACTCTTTCCTTCGGACTTAGGTAAACCTGTGATAAAATCCATTGAAATCTCCTCCCAACGTTGACTTGGAATGGATATAGGTTGTAGAAGTCCCGGGGTCTTAATTGTTTCCACTTTATTCTGCTGGCAAACCAAACATTCCGCCACAAACTTTTGAATATCAGATTTAAGGCCATCCCAAAAAAATTCTTTCTTCACCCTGTGGTAAGTTTTTAAAAATCCTGAGTGTCCTCCTAAAGGAAAAGTGTGCAATTCCAAAAGAATCTTTTGTTTTAGTTGGGAATTCTTACAAAGATATAAGCGATCTTTGTACCATAAGGAATCATTTTTTCAACTAAATGTATCAGATGTACTAGGATCTTGCTGCAACTTTTGAATGAGTGTCCATACTTCTTTGTCCTTCTTCCATTCATCTCTTTCTTTGGTTATCCAATACGGTTGGATAATAGAAATGGCACAAAGCAATGCTTCCACCTCTTCATTCTTTCTTGAGAGTGCATCTGCAACAACATTAAGCTTTCCTTTTTTGTAGATTATTTCAAAGTCATAACCCAACATCTTTGTGACCCATTTTTGCTGCTCTTCTGAAGATAGTGTTTGTTCCAAAAAGTGTTTAAGACTATCATGATCAGTTTTTACCTTGAAGTGTCTTCCCATTAGGTAAGTTCGCCATTTCTTTAGTGCATGCGGTATTGCTAACATTTCCTTCTCATAAATAGGTTTTTGTAAATACTTTCCTTTGATTGGACGACTTTCAAAAGCAATGGGTCTTCCTTCCTGCATTAAAATAGCACCAATTCCATTTCCTGAGGCATCACATTCCACAATAAAGGTTTTTTTGAAGTCTGGCGTAGCTAAGACAGGTGCTAGGCACATTGCCTCTTTAAGATTGTTGACACCTAATCCTATGGGATGGGTGTGAATATTCAATATTGTATATTATTTAATATTAGGAAATAAGGAAGGCCAAGAGTCATTGGGAGATGAATCCCAATAGCCTCACCTCCATGTATAAATTCATGTACATTCTTCAGCTAATACATATTTTGATTTGAGGAGTTACCTCCTGGTTTGACATGGTATCAGAGCCAGTCCCACTATTGGCATTTCTGCCTGTGGTGTAACTCCCTCTCCTTTTCTCAGTCCGTTTTTAATAATAGTTTTTGCTGCTCCTACTTATTGCTATACTATTATTCTGCATTTTTTTTTCTCTGCATAGCTCTGACATTTGCAGCTCCTGCAGCGCCTGAAGATTCTGCAATCCTGCAGTTCCTGGAACACTACAAATTGCAACCCCCCTCTGCAGTCCTGCAAAGATCCCATTCCAAAATTTTCGTTTGGCCTTTTGGCCTCCTCCATTCTCCATACCTATCACCTCACCCATTTCCCCTACTTGCTATCTCCATCCTAAACAACGCTCCCTTCCCTTGGCCCCTCACTCCCACTACAACTCAACTCCCCTCATCTCTTCCCTCGCTCTTCTCCTCAACTCAGCTCCCCATAAACTGCGCTATACTCCCTACGCTATCCCTGTTCACTCCCTACCCATCTCTTCCCTCGCATCTCTCCCTAATTAATTTGCTCCTTCCCAACAATTGTCTTCACTCATCGTTCCTCCCGCGCATTTGCTACGTATACTGTCAAACACTGTGATATATCGCTCCCTCTCCTGTGCATATATACCTGTGATATATCGCTCCCTCCCCGCCCTTGTTAATACGCCCTCCACATATATACAGTCCGATTGTCATATGTCATATAACAGTCACACCATTTATATATGTATTGCAAACGCCTTCACGCAGTTTTTAATACACACCGACTGTAATTCCACCACAGTAAACGCCTCCACATACACACGCCGACATATTATGGACTGAGTTTATGGCATGCGTTTGTAATATATATATATATCGTGCGTACGTACGATACATTTCTCGTGGCTAAAATATGTAAAACGCTGTCATAGGCAATCCATTTTGGTTGACTATCACTCGCACAACGCGCCCTTCATACTTTCCATACCGCCTTCACATATATAATACATCATTTGGTTATATACAATACCACTCTGTCAACTCCATTATTATCGGCTTCTATACATCTCCAGCGCTGTCATACCCATTGCAACGCTTCTCTCCCATCTCCTATACGCCCTTCATAATATTCAATACTTCCCATACGCCCTTCCCATCTTTCAATACCACCCACACCATTCTTAACAATACCGCCCACACCATTCGTATACAATAGCACCATAATACCACCCCCTTCCGCGCGTCGCAAGCATTTTACGGCTGATGTCACGGTATCAACGCTGCATATGGTAATACCGCTCTCAATCTTTTAATACCACGCCCACCATAATACCGCCCCTCCATTCATTATTCTATACCGCCCTCCCATCTTTTAATAACACGCACACCGCCCTCCCATCTTTTAATACCACGCCCCACCATAATACCGCCCCTCCATTCATTATTCTCTTAATACCATTCACATTCATAATACCGCCCTTCCATTTCATAATACCGCCCTCCCATAACATTCCATATCGACCTCCCATACAAATTTTTTTTCTCCAAACAAAAAAAAAATACATATATTTTTTTTGGTGCAGAATTCAGTTTTTAGCAAAGAGTTTTTTTGTCCTTTTAAATTCAGTATATTCTCCAGCAAAGTTTTTTTTTCTCCTCCTTCAAAAGAAGATGACAGCCCCTTCATCTTCTAAAGAGGCTGCATACTTGGCACAGAGAGAAAAGAGACATGCTTCAGATTCATCTAGAGGAAGAGAAGGTAGAAGACGAAGAATAAACTTCAGAGAAAATGGGGGCAGACAATCTAAAACTCAGCAGCAAAGAAATCAAGACGAAGGTAAAACTAATGATAAAGACAAAGGTAAAGCACCTAAATCAGCTCATTCTGTTCTAACACATTGTAACAATGGAGTAACTGAAAACCTATTTGATGTTTTATTTACTTCATGGAGAGATGATTTGTTGCTAGATTTAGGAGCAACATGTCACATGACATTCAGAAAATATTTTTTTGAAGAATTCACTGACAAAGTTGATGGAGCAGTATATTTCGTAGATAAATCAGCTCAAGCCATCGGGGGCTTAAATGCAATGACTTAAGTTGCAGTGTTAGGATCTTATCCTCATGAGGTTACATACCTCCTTGAGTTGAAAGAAAACTTTCTATCCACACAGTCGAAATCCGGGAAGCAGGACACTCCATTCACATGTTTTATGGCAAGTTTGAGGTCAAAAAAGCATCAGATCACTCACTTGTCATGGAGGGAATATAAGAAGGAAGACTCCTAAAGTTGCAAGGTTCCTCTGCTCATGCAAAAAACTTTGCATTCAGTTCACATCATGATGAAGGTACATTCCCATCAAGTCTTTTATGGCATGCTATATTTGGACACTTAAATTATGACAGCCTTCGTTTGTTGAAGAAAAATGGTGTTGATGAACTGCCTACAATTCCTAGAAAACCTAAGGAATGTGATGCTTGTATTCTAGGGAAAGCATAGCAAATAACCATTTCATGATTCACACTCACAGAGCACATAGAAAACTTGAGCTTGTTCATTCGTCCCCAGTAGACTCCTAATGCCTATTATGCAAATGGAAATAAATATATGATGACATTTATTGATGACTACACCAAAATGTGTTGGGTTTACTTATTGAAGAACAAGTCTGATGCTTTTCAAACATTCAATAATTTTCATGCATGTATTGAAATTGATGCAAAAACTCATATTGGCTCTCTACGTACTGATAATGGAAAAGAATGCACTTCAAACGAATTTGAAAATTATCTTCGTCAACATGGGATCAAAAATCAAACAACTATGTCGTATAATCCCCAACAGAATGGTGTAGCTGAAAGAATGAACAAAACTATTTTAAATATGATTCTCTCCATTTTATTTTTCAAGAATGTAAAATTGATGTTTTGGGCTGATGCAATTGTATGTGCTGTATACATAGAGAATAGGTGTCCTTCAAGTTCAATTAGGAAAAAAACTCCTTTTGAAATGTGGCATGGCCACATTCCTTCGGTAAAGCATTTCACAGTCTTTGGTTCCACCTGTTATGCCTTTATATCCAAGGGACAAAGGAATAAAATTGGTGCTAGAAGTCGAAAATGTATCTTCTTGGGGTATTCCAATACCTCCAAAAGATATCGTCTCTATGATGAAGCCAATAAAAAGTTTGTAATAGCAAGATATGTCATATTCCTTGAATCTTCCAAGACTGAAAATGTTGTTGAGCGACAACTTGATCACTTGGATAGATTCACACATGCAAAGTCCTTTCAAGAATTTGATAATCAGATTCCACATCTTGAAGGGGATTCCTATTTTGGATATTTGTGGAATCATGTCCTGAAGCACTCTCTCCCCCACATGAAGAAACAACCACGGATGACACATTGGATGATGTGATTGACGGAAATTGGAGATTGAATCTTGAAATCAATCCCAACTCGGTCAAATGACCAGCTGATTGATCTCGGAAAAGGTCCTCCCATTCGGGCCGCCAAATACTGTGGAGAGAAATGTTCATCACGATGAGGTTGGAAAAGCGAGGAACAAGAAGTTCCACTAAACAAAACGAAGGTGATGTAGATAATTTTGATTCTCCTGTTGATATGGATATTTCTTATAACTATGAATTGAGTTTTTCTACAAATCATGAACCAACTTCCTTGAAAGAAGCCACTTCTCATTATGAATGGAAAGAAGCGATGCAAAAGGAGTATGATGCCTTGATAAAGAATGGCACTTGGAAGTTGAGGATTTGATGTTGCCTTTGGGAAACGAAACCAATTCCAGGTGTAAGTGGGTCTACAAGAACAAGTACAAAGCAAATGGCTCACTTGACAAGCACAAAGCCAGGCTTGTGGCAAAAGGTTTTGCATAGAAAGAAGGGGTCGATTATGAAGAATATTTTCCCCCCACAGCAAAATGGGCCACCATCGGACACTCTTTGCCCTAGCAGCTCAGAAGGGATGGAAATTCCATTAGATGGATGTAAAAATCTCCTTTTTGAATGGAGATATAAAGGAGAAAGTTTTTATGTCCCAGCCAGAAGGATTTTTTGTGAAGGACCAAGAACACAAAGTATACAAACTTATAAAATCCTTGTATGGCCTTAAGAAAGCACCGCGAGCATGGTATGAGAAATTAACTAAGCATATTCTAAAACTTGACTTCAAACATTTTGATCTTGATGTTGCAAATTTTTTTGTTAATAAAGTTGGAAAAATAGTCGTATATCTTGTGGTGTATGTAGATGATCTTTTGATGACATGGAAAAATGAGAGTTATATTACATCCATAAAGAAATAATTGAAGAAAGGTTTTGAAATGACTGCTTTGGGCTATGTTCACTACTATTTGAGTATTGAAGTAATTCAACATCTGAAATTCCATTTTCTTTCTCAAAACAAGTAAATTGGAATCTCTTGAATAGAGATTTGGCATGGATGACTGTAAACCCTTAAGCACTCCAATGGAACAAAACTTGAAGCTCACATCTATTGAAGGGAAGGAATTTGAGGATGCAACTAAGTATAGACAGCTTGTAGGAAGTATTATCTATCTGAGCACCACCAGACCTGACATTTCATTTGCTGTTGGAATCTTCTCAAGGTTCATGCAAAAACCTTGTGAAGGACATTGTTTTCTTTGCAAAAGAGTGTTAAGGTACTTGAAGGGGACTCAAGACTTTGGACTCAAATACACACAGGTAGGCGATTTCAACTTGATCGAATACTCTAATTCAGACTTTGATGGCGACAAAGAAACGGGGGTGTCTACTACAGGTTACACCATGACTCTTGGATCAGGAGCTGTCTCATGGAGATCATGCAAACAGTCAGTTCCAGCAGATTCCACGACCGAGGCAGAATATGTGGCAGCAGCTAAAGCAACAAAGGAAATTGTGTGGCTCCAGAAAATCCTGGAAGATTTGCAGATGAGACAAATGTACTCCACACCACTCATGATCAACAACAGTTCTGCAATAAAGTTGGCCAAGAACCCAAAGTTCCATGATTGAACAAAGCACATCAATACAATGTAGCATCTAATTCGACATCATGTTCAGGCCAAAACCGTTCATCTACATCATTGTTCCACAAATGACCAAACTACTGACATCTTCACCAAAGCACTTGGAAGAGAAAAGTTTGAAAAGTTCAGATCGATGCTTGGACTCACCAACATCCCTTCAGATTAAAGGGGGGAATGTTGACACCTAATCCTATGGGATGGGTGTGAATATTCAATATTGTATATTGTTTAATATTAGGAAATAAGGAAGGCCAAGAGTCATTGGGAGATGAATCCCAATAGCCTCACCTCCATGTATAAATGCATGTTCATTCTTCATTCAATAACACATTCTGATTTGAGAAGTTACCTCCTGGTTTGACAAAGATGTTCAAAGGCCTTAGTTGCTTTAGGATTCCATGAAAATGCATCTTTCTTCAATAATGTTTTTAGAGGTGCTGCTATTCTCCCATAATTCTTAACAAACTTATGATAATACCCTATTAATCCGAGAAATCCTCGCAACTGCTTTATGGTCATGGGGACTTTCCATTTCTTAATGGATTTAGTTTTGTTAGGGTCTACTTTAACACCCTCGTGAGATACAATATGACCCAGATATTCCACCTCTTGTACTCCAAAGAAACATTTGGATCTTTTTGCATATAGTTTTTTCTCCTACAATAGTTTGAGCACCTTGTCAACATGTTCAACATGATCCTTCCAAGACTTGCTATAGATTAGTATATCATCAAAAAATGCCAGCACAAATTTTGTAAGGAAGGGTTTGAAAATGGAATTCATCAACCCTTGAAATGTAGAAGGTGCATTGTTAAGGCAAAAAGGCATGACCAAAAATTCATAATGACCCTCATGAGTTCGAAATGTTGTTTTTGGAATATCTTCAATCTTCATTCTAATTTGATGACATCCTAAATGAAGATCTAACTTGGTAAAATAAATTGCTCCATATAATTCATCCAATAATTCATCAATCACAGGAATGGGAAATTTATCTTTAATGGTGAGCTTATTGAGCTCCCTATAATCTGGAAACATGCACCATAATCCATCCTTCTTGTGTACCAATACTACAAGAGCATAGAAAGAACTTTGACTAGGTTGAATTATACCTGCCTCTAACATTTCTGCAATCATACGTTCAATTTCGCTCTTTTGGACATAAGGATATCTATAAGGCCTGATATTTGGAGGAACACTTCTTAGAATCAAATGAATAGCATGATCATGACCATGATCATGAATAGGTTGGAGTCCTTTGGGAGTTTCAAACACCTTGGAATGATTGTCCAACACTTTTTGGAAATCTGCAAAAATAGATGATTTTGATGTTGGAACTTCTAGTGAGCATAGTTGTGCAATTACGCCTCGTTGTTATTTCTTTAGAATCTTTGTCATGACATTAGAGATTATTATATTTCTTGGCTTCCCAGCAATAACCCGTAATTCGAATTCCTTTCCTTCTGAAAAAAATTTCAATAAAAGTTCTTGAAAATTAAAAGCTACCGTCCCCAAAGATTGTAACCATTGTACTCCTAGTACAACATCAGCACCTCCCATAGGAATGGATAGCATTGGACTATTCAATACATATTCCCCCATGGTTAGCTTGATATTATGTCATTTTCCGGAGCAATTTACAGTTCCTCCATTTGCAACCATCACTTGACATTTTGGTGCTAGGTATAGGAAACAATTCAATTCCTTGGCTACCTTACAATGAATAAAATTATGGGTGCTACTTGAATCAATCAACACTATTAACTTTTTCTTCTTGATATGTCCTTCTATCTTGAGAGTTTGAGGAGTGGTAATTCCTACCAATGCATTACATGATATGGTCGGACTCATTTCTTCCTCTTCTAGGGCTGGTTCCTGGAGTATATCCTCTTCTTGTTCATTTTCTTCTTCCTCTTCACAATCTATGTAAAATAATTTCTTCTTAGCACACTTATGACCTTTAGTGTATTTTCTATCACAACTGTAGCAAAGCCCTTTTTCTCTTTTTTCTTCCAATTTTTGTGGTGTCAACCTTGTAGGTTGTGGAAATATAGGAGTAGCAACACTTCCATCATTATAGAAGTGAGTGGTAGGCTTCCTTGTCGCCATAATTTTACATTCAATTTTTCTTGCCAACCTGACTGCCTTCTCCAATGAATTAGGTTCCAAAACGCGAACTTCATGTTGGATGTTATCCTTTAAAGTACTTATGAAGAGACCGAACCTGTGTTCCTATGAAAGATCAATTACCCTTATATTCAATTTTTGGAAGTCCTCAATGTTCTCCCCACTGAACACTTTTGTTTGAGATTTATCAATTAGCTAAAGAAATTTTTTCTCTTTGTATCCTCATAATGTGCTATCATTTCCTCCGTAAAAATTGACCAAGTGACAATTTTTTTATGGGAGCAAAGCCATCGATACCATACAAATGTATTTTGTTCTAAATATAAAGTTGCAATGTGTACCTTTTGTGTGTTTTGCACATTATTGAGATCAAAATATTGCTCCATCTGTAGTGTCCATGTTACAGGATCCTTTCCATAAAACTTCCTCATATCCATTTTTGGAATATGGTGGTTCTTGCCTCCAACATTAGAGTTGATGAATTCACAATTAACATTTATTTTTTTCTCATCATGAGTTTCCTCTACTGTCTTTTCACCATTAGGAAAATTTTCTTGTATCAACTTTGCCAAACCTTCAATGTCTACTTTTAGATCCTTCTTCATATTTTCCATGTTGTATTTCATTTTTTCATCGATCTTAGCTTCCATGTCATCCATATTAGCTTCCATTCCTACTTCTAGCTTCCCAACCATTCATCTTAGCTTCCACGCCTTTCTTCAAACCATCCATTTTAGTTTCCACTCCTTTCTTCAAAAATTCCATTTCATTTTTTGTTGTTCTTTACGAGAGCGAAATTTGTTGCACTTTCTCTTGTAATTTTGATATGGCATGTTGCCATTCTTCGTCTTCATGAGTCATAGTAGAGCCTTCTAAAGGCTTAATGGGTGTTGAATTATTTTTAGGGGACATTTTAGAATCCAATACTGATATCTATTCTACAATATGCCCTTGGAATCATTTCAACTTGATTCTTCAAACAAGAGTTATGCAATTCGGAAAAAAATACACACCTTTTACTTGCTTTTGAGGAGCTCGATATTGAAATTGAATTATCTCTACAATTGCAGATCCTGAATATCTGAAATTTAGCCCTGTAGTAGCCCTCTGAAGCTTCTTTCAAATTTCACAGGTCTGATCTGATTTGGATTCTTCAAGACAAAGTTATGTCCAATCTCCCACAATGACCCAATTTTGGACTGGTTTAGTAAAGTGAACTTGTACAACTTGCCAAGTGTCATTGTTTCCTCCTTTGGCTCTAAAATTGATAGAACAAAAACTACATTCTGTGTAATTGCGTCCAATTTTTACAGCATTCCAATCCGATTCTCAGAGAGAGAGCTATGAATATTTTTCCACGATCACCTCTTTGAGATGAAATTCAGAAGCCTGAAAAAGCCCTAAATTCCACAAATCATATCTCCGAAAATATTGTGAACCAATATCTGAAATTTTGCAACGATGTTCCTTAGGATTTTGACTTTGCACTCTAAAATTTTTAGCTTCTGAACCTTCGTAGAAAAAAAATTTATTACGAAAATACCACGATTACTTGTTTAGGTTAAATTCAAGAGCCTACAAAATGACCTAACTTGCACAGATCATGTCTCTGAAAATGTTGTGAACCAAGCTCTGAAATTTTGTGACAATGTTCCTCCATATTTTGTATTCGCACTCTAAAAATTTCAAATTCTAAAAATTCGTAGAAAAAACGTTATAGCAGAAATTCCATGATGACATGTTTGGAGCAGCGAAACCCTAGAATCTCAAAGCTCTGATACCAAATGTTGTGAAACCAGCTCCAAAAATAGAGGAAAAGAGATATCAATGCCTTAGAAATAAGCCAATTTGAGGGGGAAACCTCCAATACATTACATGAATGAAAAATTCTTGGATGATACAAATTACAAAACCTCCTTTCTATATATAGGAGTCCATGGGGCCACATTGTAATCCTAGTGGGGCCACAAAGTAATCCTATCCGACCTAACAATAATAATTTAAGGGCACAATAATAACAATATGGGGGTTACAGGGGTACAATAATAAAAATAAGGGGGTTACACTAAAAAAAATAAGGGACTATACTAGTAATATAGGGACCTAACAAATTTGCATGCAGCAAATTCGAATATTAAAGTTTTGATAATGTCACTTGGGAGATGAATAAAAGGGTAAGGAGGCCCATGCATTTCAGAAATAAGGATGAAGTTCCTCATAGCGTGTAAGGGGATCATGATGCCAGCTGGATTTACACTCTCATGTGTGAACATGGACATTTTGCATGTGGACAAGGTTAAGTTTGACCAAGTCAACAGCATAAATGTAGGAGGAGTGGATCAACAAATAAAAGAGCTCAATGTGAATGTGGTTCAGCTTAGATAGATATATATAATATGGATTGAAGACCCTTAGGTGTGAAAAGGGTTGAAGCAAGTTGAAGAGGTCAACCTTGACCAAATCAAACAGCGCAGTTTAGAGGAGTGGCTCTAATGAAGGCACAACGCAATTTTGGAGGGAGATTGTTTGTGTGATGGTGGAAACCCTATTGAATGGGACCCAAGATGAGAAGGCTCAATTAGTTTATAAGGGAAAGGAGGGAAGCCATTTGGGGGTTAGCTTATGAATTTTATTTTGATGTCTGCTTAGACTTTTCTTTCTTTAGCTGTTTAGCTAAGATTGCCAGTGTTGTTCAACACTAAGGTATTCCTGTTCAGGAATTCCTTCTCTTCCCTTTTGAGTAGCTCTTGGGAGAGACCCAATATATCATTCCTCACATCTGGAATTGGTTCCAAGCTTTAGTCTTCAGTTTCAAAGCAGTTTCTACAGGAGATTGTGTTGAGTTGCAGGGTGTTGCAGGGGAGGGTTGAGAAACCCATTTTCTAAGTTGGTTTTGCACAGGAGGGAAGTTTCCTTCCATTGGAGGATCAGTTTGGAGAATTATTGGGCTGATATAAGACCTTTGGAAGAAGGCCAACACATTACCATCACTTACAATGTTATTCCATTCAGGAATTACGTTATTTCTGCAACGTAGTTACAACAGTGTCTTGTGTTTCTCTTTCGGGGAGTTTTCCGGTGATTGGAGAGTGGATTCTTCCATGAGGGGAGACCTTTTATCAGATATGCATTAGATATACATTCTTAAAGCCTTGCATACTCATGTTCTTCAGTTTTCAATGATTATTCAGTCATATTTCTAAAGATCACCATTTGTATTCAGGGTGTATTCTTAGAAACCCTCCCCGGGTTCTCTAGTTTTTGTACAAAGGAGGCTATATCTCATTTTTCTGAGAACATTGTTTAATATAATATAATATATATTTGTCTCTTCCATAATATGTGTATAGACCTTCATTATACTGCATAGTCACTTTTATGCAGAAGTTCCTGTGTTGCAGTGTTTGGGGTTTTAGCTCTTTTTAGCAATCCTAGGTGTGGGAGATCTGTTTAGCCCAACTAGTTTGATTTGCTTCAGCTCTATCCTTGAATTTAGGTTTTATATTGACTGATATACAGGATACAAGAGTTAATTTCGTTATTTTATAGCATATATTGCTAGAAATGCGTTTTTAGTGCATGTTTATTGAGTAATCCCGATTTTGGGATATTACAGTGGTATCAGAGCAAGATATTTGGCTCAACCTGTGGAATTCAAGCCAAAGTGATATAAAAGAAATATTAAGGAAAAAATTATGGGAAGGATGAGCTTGCTCTCATCACTTTTCAGATCCAGTAAGAACCTCTCTGCAGAGGTTGAAAAAGAAGAAGAGAAAAGGAGCAGTGAAACTTCTAGATAGTTTTAAGAGGAGGAAGAGCCATGAAATTCCTATGATTAGAAGAGGATACCAATGTTTTATAGAGCTCCAAATCATTGGAACATATCCTTTCCTTTTGAAAGGAAGGTGTAATATCCCAAAATCGGGACAGCTTAGCAAGCATGCACTAAAAACGCATTCCCAACAACATATGCAATAAAATAGTGAAATGGAATCTTGGAACCTATATATTAGTAAATATACAACCTAAATCCAAGAATAGAGCTGAAACAAATCAAACTAGGTGGGTTAAACAGACCTCCCACACCAGTGTAGCTGAAAATGACTAAAAACCCCAAACATTGCAACACAAGGATTTCTGCATAAAAGTGACAGTGCAGTCTAAAGAGGGTTTTAACTCAAAAAATAGTAGAACAATTATATATACTCATATATTGATCAAAAATTTTGAAGAACAGAGATATAGTCTCCTTGTAAAAAATACAAGAGAACCCGACAAGGGTTTCTTGTCAAACACTCTGCATACAAAAAGTGATATTTAGAAATTTACTCAATCATCACTGAAACACTGAAGCATAAGAGTGTATAAGGCTGAAATATGTCTTATATAATTTATATCCCTCAAGGGCTTCCTCCCATGAAAGTTTGGACCTCTCAATCACAAGAAAACATTGCAACGGAGCCACTAGACCATCTGCTGAATACTGCCTCCAAAATAATGCATTCCCTAGCTGGAAAAACGCTGGGAATGTAGGGGAAATGTGTGGTATGATACCAAATATCTGAAATAGGCTCTAGACCTCTCCAAACAGGTCTCTCAAGTGAAGGAAACCTTCCTCCAAAGAGAAACTAGCTAAGAAAGTGGGATTGCAATCCCATCCACTGTTGCACCATGCAACATTGCACAATCTCTGGCATAAACTGTGCTGATGAAGTAGGTTGAAGCTTGGCCTAAAAACCTGATGTGTAATGATGAATAAAAACTCTCCCAAGAGGCTCCTCAATGAAAGAGGTGGGATTCTCTCTTGGGAACACCCGGTGCTAAACAACACTGCTACCCTACTAAATAGCAAGAGGAAGAAAAAGTCTGAGTAGACAATAATATTGATCTAAAACATGAAGAATAATGCTGCCATCCTCTTCCTTAAATAAAAAATGATTTTTCTTTCCCTTTTCCCCACTCAATTAGGTCATCTCTATCCAAATATTCATCTCCCTCCAAAACTGCGTTATCCCTTCTTGGATTCCTCCTCCTCCTCAACTGCATTGTTGACTTAGTCAAAATGGACTGAATCAACTTGATTTTATCCCTGTTCACACATGGAGGTGTTTTATTAAGCTAGAAAGAGTGTCCCCTTTCACACTTGGAGTGTTTTTATCCCTCCTTAGGAGAATTATGGGCTTTTCTACCCATTTATTCACCGGTTAGAGATGCTGCTAACTCTAATGTTCCATTTAGCTTTGAGGCTAAAATTTTGGAACATTACAGAAGGAAAAATTGCCGAAAGATGGAGGACACTTGGATCACATGATTCTAAGTAAATACCTTGTTTGGTACAAATCCCAACCTAGAGTCTTCAAGGAGACTCTAGCTTTCCCTCAGTTCATTCATTTGGAGGAAGAAAGAAGACCTTGTGGCCAAGGAAGGATCAAGGGAAATAGGTTTCTATTGTCTACTTTTGATGGGTCATCTGCAGCAAGAGTTTGGGTAATGAAAATTGATGCATTCTTCCTACTACATCTGGTGGTAGAAAGGGAGGCTATAGATATTGCAGCACTGCACCTAGAGGGTAAAGCCAAGATTTGGTGGTTCAGCCATTTGATCCATGCAAGAGTGGTTACTTTTGCTGAATTTACACAAAGGTTGATTGGAAAATTTGGTGAAGAAAAATCAGAGTAAAAGAAGCCCTCACCACCAGTGGAGGAGACTTGTACCAACATTGTCACAATTATGGGGGAGCAATCCTCAACATCTTCAGTTGGAGGAGCCAACCTATGGGAGGGAGAAGCCCTTACAACCATACAAGATACTGCAAAATTTCATCAAGGTATGCCTAAATTTTCATCTCCTATTGTTTCAACAAATCATATGGAAGATTATATACCATTGCATACTACTCATTTGGAACCTCATGATTGCACTGCGCTGTGCAACCTTGATTTTATCAAGGAAGGGATGAAACATCACCCTCATGGACCACTGATGGGCTACACACCACATGTGAGGTTGGGGTGTGAATTCTTGGAGGATGGGATGAACTTTGTCCCAAAACAATTTATGCAAAACCATATGTTCATCCTTGAGTTGAGACATGAGACAGCCAAAACACCATGGAGGAGAATTACAGCACTTTCAAGAGGTAGCAGTGAGGAGGCTTTGCCTTCAACCCACTTGGATCCTTATGGATTCAGGATGATCATTGGTGTGAGATCTTTCCTAGGAGTTCTCCAAGGAGTTCCATTTCAGCATTCCATGGAATGCAAGAAGAAAAATATGATTTGGAAGAAGGGTTGTCTTCTTTGGAAGGGTACCAAGGTTGATCATGATGGGAGGCACTCACATTGGGAGGAATGGGAGTGGATGGAGAGCAAGAAGCTGGTAAGCTACTTGCAAATATATGACACCGGGCAGCAGGAGGCTTGGTTGTGTTGGCTACTCTTGAAGGAGTTTGGCCATCATGGGACATATCCTTTTTCCAAGGGTATGTGGATGGAAGGGACTTGGCAAGGTACTTGCATCATGGGGCAGCAAGGAGTGTGGATGCATTATGATGATATGATTATTATGTTCTCACCACATGGGTTTTCTGATGGAGGTATGAGGAGGCAGAAAAGACTTTTGTTGCTTTGGAGGATTGGGAGAGAGCAAGGGCAGATTTTCTCTCACACTTGGCATGATGTTGCAAGAGTAAGGGATGACACTATCATGGTGCAAGGAGGCTACTCCTTAGCCTTAGATGATCTAGAAGTACCTCCACTTTGGAAGGAACTTATTGTATGTAGCAAAATTATGGGAGGAGTCTTTGACATTGAGTATGTCAAAGAATGGATTTATGAGTTGGCAGGAGCCTATTTGCATAGGCCAACATCGCTATCACTTTGGAGCAGGGACTTATTGGTGGAGTGTCCCCAGGATCACTTCACATGTGATGCACTTGGTGGAAAAGGAAGAGGTGAGAATGATAAAGTAATGGATGGATTCATCTGTTACTCTGGTATGTTCTCCTTGACTTGGATTTCCAAGCATAAGAAGGAGGACCTTCATACAGCTTACGGTTCACTCCTCTTCATAGAAGTATGCCATACCACTATGGAGGACTCATTTATGGATCCTATCATCATCTTACTTTCATTACATGGTAAGAATTATTTTTTTTCTTTTATTGATTTTCCAACACAATATTGGCATGCTCTTACCATTTCTTTGTAGTGCATTGCTGCACAAAGGGGCAAGCTTTTCTTTGGGCTCCATGGACCATTTTTGACCAGCTATTATGATGGAGACAACCATCTATTGTATGATTTTGGGCAAGTGTTTGGTTACTTCTTGTATGCTCAGTTGATACATTCAACCATTTACTATTTGATAGTAGATGTGAGGACTTACACAACTAGCCATTTGTCGAGAAACAACTTTCCATGCTATTTTCTGAAGTTGCAGTGGGGAAGACTGTGCTGTGACCACTTGGGAGACTATTGGTACCTTCTAGCACCACATGAAACCTTTAGTATTTCTTCCATTTCGATGCTAATCATGAGCCCATTTGTCGATGTTTTTCTTGCCTATGCCTTTTTGGGGAGCATGATTGGGGGAGAAACACATTGGGTGGATAGGTTCTTTGGGGAGGAGGATCCCCACACTTTCTGCATTACATGTTCTAAGGGGAGCATGGGAAGAGATATGGCCACTACAACAAAATATTTGTTTCTTTATGAGGAGGGCCATGATATGGATGGGATGCCATATGGTGGTGATTTCTTATCCATCATGTATGAGATGGTTTGGGCCAGCTTGGTTCACAATGTTGGGAAAGGGATCTTTGGAGATCTAGTTTCCTTCTTGCCATTTGAGGGAAAAATTATTGCATCCCAAGATCAGAAAATTCTCTACATTTCTCTTAAGTGGAGAGGAGGACAGCGTGGGGTAGGCCACTTTTTCTACCATGTTCAGCATTTCAGGCAACCTACTTTGCAGGAGCTCAAGGTGGAGGAGGATTTTCAGGAGTTGCCATGTTGGGAGGCAACTCATTTTGTATGGATGATAGCTTGGGGATGGGAGATACATATGGGGATGGTAGATTCCTATATATATCAGACCACATGCCTCAAGGAGGCCTTTAGACCACCCATTGTTGCCTCCATTGATATCTTACTATCACATAATGATAGCTATTTGGGGTGTTCACCAAAAGCTAGCTTGTTTACTTGGGAGGGGAAACCTGGAGATATATTAATGATGCAGCACCTTGATACTTGGAGGATTTTATCTTATGAGGTTGCTACAGGGGGAGAAGAGGATTCTCTTCAGTTCTATCCTTGCATTTTCTTGAGGACAAGCAACATTTGGGAGGGGAGGACTGTAATGTTCCAAAATTTGCATGCAGCAAATTTGAATATTAAAGTTTTGCTAATGTCACTTAGGAGATAAATAAAAGGGTAAGCATGCCCATGCATTTCAGAAGTAAGGATAAAATTCCTCATAGTGTGTAAGGGGATCATGATGCCAGCTGGATTTTACACTCTCATGTGTGAACAAGGACATTTTGCATGTGGACAAGGTCAAGTTTGACCAAGTCAACAACATAAATGTAGAAGAAGTGGATTAGAAAATAAAAGAGCTCAATGTGAATGTGGTTCAACTTATATAGCTATATATAAGTTGGATTGAAGACCCTTAGGTGTGAAAAGGGCTGAAGCAAGTTGAAGAGGTCAACCTTTACCAAATCAACTAGCGCAGTTTAGAGGAGTGGCTCTAATGAAGGCACAACACAGTTTTGGAGGGAGACTATTTGTGTGATGGTGGAAACCCTATTGAGTGGGACCCAAGATGAGAAGGCTCAATTAGTTTATAGGGAAGAGGATGGATGCCATTTTGGGGTTAGCTTATGAATTGTATTTTGATGTTTGCTTAGACTTTTCTTTCTTTAGCTGTTTAGCTAAGATTGTCGGTGCTGTTTAGCACTAAGGTATTCTTGTTCAGGAATTCCTTCTCTTCCCTTTTGAGTAGCTCTTGGGAGAGACCTGATCTATCATTCCTCACATATATCATTGGTTCCAAGCTTTAGTCTTCAGTTTCAGCGCAGTTTTTGTAGGAGGTTGTGTTGAGTTGCAGGGTGTTGCAGGGGAGGGTTGAGAAACCCATTTTCTGAGTTGGTTTTGCACAGGAGGGAAGTTTACTTCCATTGGAGGATCAGTTTGGAGAATTATTGGGCTTATATCAGACCTTTGGCAGCATGCCAACACATTACCATCACTTACAAAGTTATTCCATTCAGGAATTGCGTTATTTCTACAAGGCAGTTTCAGCAGTGTCTTGTGTGGCTCTTTCGGGGAGTTTTCCAGTGATTGGAGAGTGGATTATTCCATGAGGTGAGACCTTTGATCAGATATGCATTATATATACATTATTATATCCTTAAATACTCTTGTGCTTTAGGTTTTAGTGATTATTCATTCATATTGTTGAAGATCACCATTTGTATTTAGGGTGTATTCCTAGAAACCCTTCCCGGGTTCTCTAGTTTTTGTATAAAGGAGGCTAGATCTCATTTTTTAGAGAATATTGTTTAATATAATATCAGATCTATTTATCTCTTCCATATTATTTGTACAGACTCTAATTATACTCCGCAGTCACTTTTATGCAAAAATTCCTGTGTTGCAGTGTTTGGATTTTTATCTCTTTTTAGCAATCTTAGGCGTGGGAGATTTGTTTAGCCCACCTAGTTTGATTTGTTTCAGCTCTATCCTTGGATTTAGTTTTTATATTGACTGATATATAGGATCCAAGATTTAATTTCATTATTTTATAGCATATATTTCTAGAAATGCATTTTTAGTGCATGTTTGCTGAACAGTCTCGATTTTGGGATATTACACTCCTCAACCTGAGAGGGCTCTCTCAAGGGTTAATGATATGGAATAATGATATATATAGATGGATAAATATATGGTTTTTGATTTTTTGTGTTTATAGGTTGAAATATGAAGACTTGCTACCATTGGTCTATGGAGTCAGTGACAGAGATAAAGATAACAATAACTCTTCATGACGAAACTGAGGCTTGTATATACTTCAATGAAAGAGTGACACATTCAGGAAAATATCAATAACTAAAGGTTCAAAGGAAGTTAGAGAATGTGATACATGAATTCTAAGTAATGATACATCAAGCTATTGAAAAGAAAAGTATTAAAAGAGATTCATCAAAGCTTAACAGTTAAAGGAAGTCGGAGCATGAATAACCATGAACTCTGATTAATAAATATTTAAACATTGAAGAAAACCATCCACAGATAGGACCCAAAAAACTCATGAGACCATAGTTCAATACTTAAAGGAAGTTAGAGCATGACTAACCATGAATTCTGAGTAATAAGAATTGCAGCTATGAAAGGGAAACATTTCAAAGATAGGATATAAACTCATTGAAATACAGTAAGAATCTCAAGTCTAGAAAAGTTAATTTTCTTTTGTATATATCAGTCCATCCAAAGAATTTGCAAAATTATATTGTTCATAAAACATTTTCCAACTTGTAGGTTGAAACTAACATTAGCATGTATACATTGGGCATTATGGAGTCATGGAAATCTTCGGAAAAATCAACACAGTCTACCTAGCATGGAAGTCAAGGCATTTAGAGTTCAAGTTAATGGAATAAAACATGTAAAACTGTGAAACACACAGTTAGCTCAATTATGAAGGAATTCAGAGCATCATTGATGAATTTTGAGTATCATAATCAAACACCACTACAATAGAAGAATTTAAAGGATGCCATCAAAACAATAACACACAGGAACTCCTCATGAATCTTGAGTTGTTTAAAAAGAAACTCTGTATTAGGCTGTAAAACAGTGACACACAAAACACAGTCTTTTGCTAATTAAATGTCCAAACCCTTGCTAATTTGACCTCTTGGCCTTTAATAGACATCTTAAAACATAGGATAAGCTTATCCTCCACTAGAGACATCGAATTCATAGTGTTTGACACCTTTCCTAATCATGAAACATGATATTTATTACAAATTTACAACTAGAACCCTAATGAGCAGTCCTATTCCAAATAGGACTAAAACTCTTTAATTTCCTTACTAAAAACCTTATCTAATATTTATTACATATTTTGACACTTGCAATCCCATGAATTCGAAATTTTATGCTGACCTTTCACTTGAAGTAACCATGTTGTTGATGATAATGTTCTCCTAGAATCTAGGAAACATGTTTTCCTATTTTTAGGCTTAGGATCCTTTTAGTTTCTTGAGATATTTTGACCACTTATAACTGATAAATTCGAGGCTGATTGATGCTAGTAACATAATTAGCATAATTCCCAAGTCATCTCTTCATGATAGCTATGAAAAATCCACTTTGAACTTCTCAAAATTGTGAAAACAGATCTGCGCTACGAAAGTAGCACAATTTCGTAGCGCTTTTCATAGTGCAGTGTTTTAACTCCTATATTCAACATATTTCAATATTTTTATTTCATTATAGCCTTTATCTTCACTTGACACATTCCCACAAGAAGTTTCAAAACCAAACTCACAAAAATTCCTTCAAAATTTGCTGTGAAAAACGATGAAAAGACTGCTTCAGCAAATTATTCCTGTTTCTTTCCTGAACATTAGGTCTTGGAACAGAGCCTATATCTTCTCATCCATGATGTATTTTGAGAAACTGAAGGAGGTTTTTTATTCCATTCCATATTGAATAAAAACCTCTCTTGTTTGTTTGAAATACCTCTCCTGTTGTCCAGAAATTGTCTTTGAAGAACATGTGTAAAACAAGAAAACTCTATTTTCTGAAACTACGGCTTCAAATAAATCCTTGTATCTACCAACGGATAACACTTGTGAAAAAAATGAGAGATGTTTTTGTAGTTAGATATTTTAAGAAGAAAAAATGCTTTCATTGTTCAACAATTCGTTTGCAGTTGCCCAGAAACCCCCTTGGAAGTTGACTACTAAAACCAGAAAATAGAGTTTTTCTCTTCATGGTGAAAAAGCCGCTTCAGCAATTTCGTAGGGAATTTGATCAAATTTGCACTAGTTGCAGTACGAAACTGTTGTGTAGACAGTTTTGTTGAAAATTTCTTCAAAATTTGTAATGTGGAAATATTCAGACTTTAAGGGCATTAGTATCATTTCAAGAACACAACATCATGACCCTGAAAACATAATCTTCATAAAGTTTTACCTTCATTTTGATTAGAGATTATCTTATGGGTTTATCATTTTATTTCACTGTCCCTTTAAATTTTCTTGAGACTTTGTCAACTCTATCTCCAGATCTTCCACCTAGTAATCTCATAGTTTGCTGATATCAACTTTTCCTCCAGACTTTGATACTTTGTCATTTCCTCTTGTGATTTCAGGTTCAAACCTTAAACAATGTCCTCACCTATGATTATTTTTCTCTTCTGCGATAATTGCCTTCAAAAAATTCTTGTTTGCTTCGATTCAACCTCGCTTGATTTAAAAGGGTCAGCCTCGCTTGATAAAAGGGTCAGCCTCACTTAATGATAGATGAGAATAGCTTTGGTGTAAGATGACCATAAGGTTAAACTCAAAACATAGATGTTTCACTACTTGTTGTGAGTAAATGAAAACTGAAATGAGTAAAACATATCAGACTTTTCAATTTTGAAATATCTTTTCACAAATGAAACCTATGCTATAGTAATGATGGATATAAATGGTTGAACACTTTGAAAATGACCCCTAACTGACTCACTATGATGTTATCATATCATACCCTAAAGGATTTTGAGAGTTTCTGGCATTTGACATGACATTTCTAAGAATCCATGCTTTCGTAGCACACATAGTGCAATTTTGCTGAAATACGCTACGAAAATAGCAGTGCTTTTGTAGCGCAAAACTGGATTTTTGAACTAACCGCGCTACGAAATTGCGGTTTTGTGGCTAATTGCAGAGGATTCATCTAAAAGTTAATAACATGATTTCTAAATGAATGATGAGACTTTTCAACCATGGGATGAGACCTAAAGACCTTATTTGGAATTGAAGAACTGACTTTTTAAGACTTCTAAACCTATCACCTACCTTTATGAAGAATAAAGTGACTCAAGACCTATTTGACACTATGACTAAAATAGTGTAAGCTTACAGATTTTAGAAAAAAATAAATTTAGGGTGATAATAGTACCATTAAAGGTTGACCTTGGGGAACCAATGGTTGGCCTTGAGGAATTAAAGGTTGGCCCTGAGGCTGAACAGGTTGTCCCTGGGGTGTAGGTTGGCGTGGATATTGAGGTTGAATAGGTTGTCCCTGAAAGCCAAGTTGACCTGATGGTTGAGATGAGCCAGGATGTCCCTGAAGACCAAGTTGAACTGGCTAACCAATAGAGAGTTGGCCTTGTTGTACAATACATGGACCTTGCTAAATGTAATGCTAGTTCTGTTGCACAAAAGTTTGTCCCTAAGGTGGATAGGTTTTCCCCTGAGGAACATAAGGTGCTCCTTGTTGAATGTAAGGTTGACTAGTAGGACTGTAGGGTTGTCCCTATTGGACCGAAGGTTGTCCTTGTAGATGGGAGGGTTGTCCTTCTGGACCATAGGGTTGTCCCTGTTGGTACGTGAACTAGTTTGGGCCAACCAAAGCTTGAATCGTTTGAACATATAATGAACCTTGTGGAAGAGGCTCATGGTAATACACATGATTCCCATACTCATCATAGTACTATGGTAGATTTACCAGAGTCAGAATCTGCTGAGAACCCTGGGGGAGGTAGTTCTGGTGTTGAATATCCATCATATATTGGTTGTACGACAAGCATACCAGAATAGGATTAGAAGAGATGGGAGTACTAACAATAGGTTGATGTACTCCTGATATGTGAGGTTGCAATCCACTCAAAACGGGTCCAGTAGACATCACGTAAACATTAAGATGCGTTCCACGAACAATAGAAGATGACATCAACAATGGAACCACACTAGCTGATGGTGTGGAGGAAGCCACACAAACAATGGGTTGGGTTGGGACAGACATGAAAATCGTCGAAACAATGGGAATTGAAGAAGATGGACTTGACACAAATGAACCTATATAAGGAGCTGCAGTACTAGACCATAACAGGTTTTGGTACAAAGATGAAGCACCAGAAATTATCTTTCCCAAAGAACGATAACCAGTCAGGAGAGAGGAAGGCTGAGTCATCGCATAAGGAAAATTTTCAGGAGGGAATTGATATTCCCCCGTAGATACAAAATTCTCTTCACTACTAATAGGGCTTGAGGCATCCATGTCAGATGAAGACATGTTGTCAAGAAAAAGCTGGCGAGTGATAGAGGGATAAAGGGAAAAGCACCAAATAATGGCATCATAGGAAAATCCGAGCGTTGAGGGGGACCTTCTCTCAAAAATAAAAAATAAAACATTTGGGGGCTGCCATTTGATGTCAAACGGCTCCTCAGTGGGAGACCAGGTGGAAAGAGGTTTAATGCTCAGGATGATAGCACTTTCAAGGTCTTGGGTGCCAACAGACTGGGGTGTATCAAAGGAAAATTTAGGGAGAGACTCTTCACCACAAGGTAATGAAGAGGAGGATGAAATGGGTGGTTCCGCCATGATGACTTTGTCTCAAAAGAAGAATATAAAAGAGATGGTCAATTCGAGGCTTTAACAACAATCATTGAGGAATTACTCATGAACCAACCAAGAAAATGCTTAATGGGCATGTAATAATGGGAAATTAATTTTATAACATTGAAACAGGAATCTGTCTTTTCATATTTTTAGAGTCGAGAAAAGGAAAAAAGGTGACTCTAGTCACTTTCAGTTTGAACGAGCTTGAAAGGACAAGTGTGCGATGATATTTTCAAGTTTTAAAGAGTCACGAAAATATAAAAATGACTACTCAGGAACTTTAGGAAAAAGGGTGTAACAAGCTCCCTTGAACTGCAATATACACCTTGGTGATCAAATGAAAGAGAAATTACCAAGGAATTAACGAACATGTAGGCAGTCTCCCCAAATTTTGTGTTCAGTGTATCACGGTTATAGGGCGGCAGAATCGACTTCCCATGGATAAAGGATTGCAACCTATGAGTGTCTCCCTTTATATAGGTGACAATACATGGAGAACAAGTTTGTACTAGCACTGTCTAATGAAAAATTTTGACCGACAGCTACTAGGTTTAATGACGCCAGAACACATCACTAACCTCGACCTATAAATGTTAGCGTTAAGTTTCAATGCTTCCTTAGATTGATTGAGTTGATTTTATGGTTTATCTTGTAATTATGTTTCAGTTTCAAGGCCTTACCGAATGTAAGCTCAAATCTCTAATGCAAAACTATATGAGAGAAAGAACACCATTTCATTTAGTGAAAAGCTAACTAAGTGAAGGACAGAGGTTCGCAACAAAGAAAAAATCAGCTGAATGTAAGAATGAATCTTTCTTTTATGCTACTAACACAACAAAAGTAGAAAACAAAAAATATTCTCTTGTGTTTCAATTTCCAATGAAGAAGAAAACTACTAATACAAAAGAGCACTTTCCATTTTCAAAAGATAAGGAAGAATGAAATTTTTTTGTTCTTTTGTATAAGTGAGAAGCAAAAATGCAATACTACACTAAAAGACAAAACAAATACTAGCTTTGAGTAGCTTCGAACGAAATCATCAAAACATGAAGAGATTAATTCCAAGCGAAAGAAAACATGCACTCAAGACCAGACATGCATCTCCTTACACAAGATAAGGGGCTTTTAAGTCGACTCAATGAGCAATGTGATCTATGCTCGGGGTGGAGGGACAATCAAACTGACACAGAATGAAAGCTTGATAACCCGATTTCGCACACAATCAACTGAAAAGACCAAGAAACCATGTAAAAGGCTGAGAAATAAACAACCAAACTAACTCATAACCAGATCAAACACTCAATGAACATGCAACCAAGAGAATGGGTCAAAACACCTAGAAACCCTAGGATGGACAAGTCACACTGTTCGAATGAGAGATAACACATGTTGAAATGAATGAGACAACCAAGTTAATAAACAAAAGCCAGATGGAATAGTACAAGAGGGAAAAACCTATCTAAAGGACAAGACACATTGGAAAACTCACGGGAGAAGCCCAAAAATCCAACCCTACAGGAATCAGCGCGACTATTCAGTAGTATCCAACGCCCAACAGGAAAAATCGCTCCTATGTCAATGACAACTCACGCTAATGGGCGCGACTGTCAAACAAACAATAGTGCCGAGCTAGAAAAGGAAGGAAAAGGCAAAGGATTGGTTGAGCAAGACTAGAATTATCACTCTAGGAGAAGGATAAGTGGCCAAAAGCACCCAAACAAGCCAAAAAACAATAGTTAAATGACAAACGGCCAAAGTTGGACAGATAATCAAAATTCAAAATGACCAATAAGAGATAACATGCATTGACTCCCAGTATGGTCGCCAACTTGTTGTGAGGGAAAATCCCCTCTCAGATAAAGGCAATCCCTCTAACCCTAGGGTGGGTCTAGAAACAAGGGAACATGTTGGATTCTAAATTCGTAGTTAATAAATGAAATGTGGATTAGGATAGATTTCCTACCTCAATCCAACACTTTTGATGTGGTATGTTGTAGTGGTCCCTCAACCTTCGTCCTTCAAGCCTTGCACTCCTTTGGTAGCGACGTTTACAGACCTGCAAAAAGATCCAAAAACACTAACAACATACAAACATATATATTTATTTATAACTATCCAACTAGTCAAGGAGAGTGAGAAACTTTAATCATTAACACGACAAAGATGGAACTAGAAATCATTCATGTCATATTGATAAATATAGAAGGGATTTTACAACCTGTGCCTTGATGTTGTAGGCCTTCTTTTATGGGTTTAGTTGGGAACCTCTCAAAGCATTCGTTCGTCAATTTAGCTCGAAGAGGCAAAAGGTTCAAACTCTCTCTCACAACTATGGACTATTCTCTGTTATCAGCTCCTAATCTATTCTAGATATCTCTGGCTAGCTGATTCAATGGAATGAAGAGGGATTTATAGGAGTGGAGGATGAGCTTTGGGATCCACATATGGTGGGAAAAAGGTCTATCCCTTTGGGAAGTTTCATTTTTGTAGGAACTAGAAGGCCAAAGGGAGAAACTCAACCTTATCCAGTCACACAAACAACCATGACTCCGCTCACGAAGATGTTACATTTTATAAGCTTCATTTCCATTTTAAAAAACCTTCCAAAAGTAGCTCGATGCGGGTGCTCTTCAAAGACACAACGACCACGACGCGAGGCCTAGTGTTAATCTAGCCATTGGCGTGAGGTCATAACTACACAATTGAGCCGACCATAAATTAGATGTTTTAAAGGGTCAAATTATGGAATAGTCAACAGAGAATGTGTTCCTGACATGTTAAGGGATGCAATGACATTCATCATGATGTGTGACAGTACACAAGGGTCATGCTGATATTCCTCAAGGATGGGGAATGTAGGGACGGTGACAAAATACTGTATAACAACCCTAAACTGATTTCTCATGAGATTCATCTTTAGACATATCTTTTGAATCATCATCTAGGCTTAAACTAGGATTTGGATCACTAATTTCTTCTATTTGCAATAGGTCCAATGGGACTATTTCCAATATTTTATTTATGTACTCATGGAAAGATTTGATATCTGCTACATTGAGTTTGTTGGATGCTGATGCAGGAGCATCAGAATTAGCCAGCAATGTGGAGGATTGTTCACATGTTGTGGCTAACCGCAGTGAAACTCATTGACTGTTTGGTCAAATTCGGTTTTACCGAGAAGGATAGACTTCATAAATAGTTTGTTGATGAAATAAATGTGACTGTTGTATTTAAGATATTAGTGATAAGATTTGTTAAATAGGTGTAACGAGAGTGAAGAGATAAGAGATTGTTTTGTTAAGATCTTTTCGGAAAATGGGAGATTCCTGTTAACTATTATTAGAAGGAGTTAATGAGAGAAAATTGTAATAAACGAAGAGATTTCTTCGTAGAAATGAGAGTGTGGATAGAGTGTGGTTTTTCGAGTGGAGCGAAAGCTCAGATTTGTGGAGAGGATTGTATTTCTTTGTAACAGAGGTTTTCTCTTGGTGAAACTAGCCGAGAGTGAACTCTGGTTTTTTTTTAACAGTATGAATAAAATTCGTGTGTCTTTTGTGTGATGCGCATGGAGTCTGAATTCATGATAGTCTGGGTATGATTTCGTTTTAAATCATAAGTACATCTGTGATCGATTGAAATTGGGCCGTGTTAAAATTAGTGCAGAAGGCAAAGTTTTTAACACAGTAAAACAGTTTAAAAGACTACAAATCTCTGTGAGCGGAATTGAAATATATTGTATTCCAGTTGTGAGGAGAATCGGGTCCGAAAGTCTGAATCGGCGTTGTGTGAATCGGGACTTTGGAAAGTTGAATTTGAAAGCTGAATTGCAACTACCGATTTTCGATTCCGATTTGGATCGGATCGGAACTTTGGAGCAGAGGAAAGGGAGAGCCATTTGATTTGCCGATTACCGATTTCTGATTAATCGGATCGGAGCTGCGAACTATTGTTTGTCAGCATTCAATTGTTGCAATTGCCGATTGCGATTTTATCACATTGGAACATTGTAAAACGTCATATAACTGTTGTAATCGCGGATCGCGATAAGTGCACTTTTATTGCATCAAAACCATTTTATAAATCATTCAAACGCTATTAAAAAGGTTTTGGTTATTAAAATATATAAAGGGTTGGATCGGATTTTCAATTTCATTAAGAGATCGGTTCCGAAAGAAACAAGGAACGCTTGTGGGGTTAATAGGGTCCGATTTGAATTTAATTTTAATTCTAACGCTGTTGCTGCGTCAGATGCCATGTTCAATACCTCTGAAAATTTCTCTATCCCTTAAAAAAAATCATCAAAATCATATTTCTCGTGCATGAATGATCTAATTTTAAGAGCAGTAGTAAAACATTAGACTACATTGTTGGGGTCATACTGTCTTCCTGGAATAAAAGCAAGGTTCAAAGAGGTAAAATTTGGGATCTCCTTTGTTGTATGACTTATATAAAAAATATCAAGGTACCACACTATACTGGAAATGTATGCCAAATAGACTTTTTTGAATCTTTTAGATGCTTGGTTATACCATTTCCTAATGTTTAGTATGCAATCTCCCTGGCCAAAAGTTTGTCTGGGACATAATAGGGAAAAACATGGGGAGACACAAGACTCTTGAAAAGCCTGATATAAGTGAAAGTTTCTTCTCCAAACCATCTGACTATAGGCATAATGTCTGCATTGGCCTCTTTAGAAATCCTAGGGGTTCTCTCATTAAAAATAATTTGGTGGATGGGCAACATGACTCCATGGAAAATTTTATAAAAATTAGAACAAAATTTAGATTCCTGCAATGCTTTGTGATATACATGAATAGGACGAGGGTCTTGACTGGTCCATTTCCAACCCATAATAGGAAAATTTGAACAAAAACATATGGCATCCATAATGTATGCACTCATGTAAAAAGGAGGGATTGTTTTAGTAGAAAAGACCCTATTTTGTCTATACCCTCTAATAGTCATGGCAAAATTATTGGATAAGATATTGGCCCAATTCATAATGGTAGCATTGGCATTTGTGTCTATTAGGGTAGCCCATTCAACATAAAATTTTGAGGTATCATGCTTGGAAAATAACCTACACATCATTTCAGCTATAAAACAGTGGGGTGTTGGTAATTGTGCAATTGGATACATACCAAGTTTATCCTGCTTAAATTTGTTGCAATCAACCTTCAATTATTTCACTAACTTCATTAGGTCTTCATTTTCTTTCGCAAACTTGTCAAGAAAAGATTTATCATAAACCTTTTATGGTACTAGCAGATGGTACATACCGTGCAAATATTCATGGGTAAATGAACCCGTGTCTTCTTGTCTTGAGTTCTTGAAAGTTCTGTCTGTGACATTGACATTGTCAATGACCCATCTCACCATGTCAGTATATGGTAAAATCCTCGGTCTTGCGGCTATCCTGTGTAAAAAGGAACATGCTGCCTCGAAATAGGAAGGCTCAGATGAGTCTGTTGCATCTACTGTTGCTAATTTTTTCAATTCCCTTGGTTTCTCTCCTTCGAGAAAATTGTACACTACTTCCCACGAAGTGGGTCCACTATCCTTATTGCAAGTAGTATCTGAGAAGAGTGGAGGCATATCCGTGACTTCGGAGGTAGATGTTTGGGAAAAAAAAATTCTTTCTTCTTCGTTTCTGCTGATATTTATTTCTTCGGTGTTTTCTTGAATTAAAGCAACAACTAAATCAGAGTATAGATGAAGAGTAGAGGAAGAAGGAGAAAACTGAGTTTAATTACCATAAATCGTAAACCCGACGGTTTTATTTGAAACATGCCATATAAAGATATCAATCTTTTCGAGTCCCAAAATCATTAAATGTCGTTAATATCTCTTTAAACATTTATCAAATATTTTACATTTTTTAACATATATGTCCAATCATAGGACTTATATCAAGAGATCTTTTTAATGAATGAATTAATTAAGCATCATTTCTAGCACTTTGTGATAAATAATATATCGCAAATCGCATATGGCACAGGAATTATTATTATGTGTCTTGATCGTGATTTCTTTGCGAAATGCGATCTGTGAAATCACATATTGCATTTTGTCAAATTTGACATGAATTTTCATTTAGTTTGATGTTGCTAGATGCAATAAGCAATATAACTCAAAGTATTGTGCTTTATCAGATTTGTTGATGTCTTTAATTTTTTTTTATTGTTTATCGGGTCCAACATTATCGCATTTCACTTTTCGAATGATATTTCTATTGGTTCGTTTTTTAGGAAGGAGCAATGCAATTTATGGTTATAAGAGCTTATTACCTTTTTAACGGGAAATTTGCATATAAATTGAAAAATGTCTTAGCGATATCGCACTTCGCAAGTTGTATGTGTGTTCCAACATTGTTACCTTAGAAATTTGCGATTTGCGCTAATCGGAATAAGATCAAAGTAGAAAAATTTTCTTGTCTTTTATTTCTAAAAATTTCTAAGACTTAAAAAAAAGTGGATTCATGCATCCTAAGCTTTATTTGTTTTTTAAAGGCTCCCCATTTATTATTCACAACTTTAATCAATGTAAAAATAAATGGGGGGTTGTTTCATAATACAACAATTGGCGATTCATTGGGAGAACCAATTATCTCTGATAATTTTAAAATTTCTATCATTGTCAAAATAAAAATAGTTCAATAAATGTAAATAACATGAAATTTGAGATAAGTAATATCTCTATGAATCATAAAAATAAAATCACTTCATTACTATTCACTTGATATCCTCTTAAAGGTGTAAATTCTTTTCTTAATCAATCTTTACTGAGTTAAAATATAAATTAGTAGATATTTTTTGCAAATTAGTTTTAAAATATCCTCAATTGTCACAGGTAGAGCCTTTGCTGCAATTAGGTATTAATAACCTTGACAAGGTTACCTTTTAACCAGTCAATGATTCAGTATCCCCTCCAAGTAAGAATTCAATTTTTTTCTACTTAAACGTCATTGTCTTGGTTTGGTGACCAAATAATGATAAAGCCATTCATTGGTTGTAACTTAGCTAAACAAGATCGCTCATGATGAGACCCCTTGTCTTTTGATTAAAATAATGTTAAGCCATTACCCTATTTTGATATGCAGTTTTGGTAATGCTAGTTAGTTATTTCCCTATGAATATGGTAAGCAAGCTCATGATGAGACCCCTTATCTTTTAAGTTTTTTCAAAAATTTATTTCATAAGATTAAACCTTAAAAAGAGAAAAATTTATTGGATGGGGAGAATCATTGACTCCTTAAGAGTTTTTGGATGACAATTTTAGAGTTAAAAATGCTTATCTGCAAAGAGTCTTTTCCTTGGTTAAAGATAATTTTCTTGAATGATAATAGATCAAAATTATTTTAAAAAGTTGGAGGCTTCTAAAAGAACAAACAACTTTGTGAAAAACAAGAAATTTTCAGAGAGCCAAAACCTTTTTATTTTTCAAATGTTATAAATATTTCTTTAGCAGTCACTATTTATAAAAGTGGAAATAATAAAATACTCAAAGAAACTTTATTATTAAGTGAATTGTTATACTATTTCAACTTTATTTTCCTATTAAAAGTAAAAGGAATAATGTACAAGGGATATAAGAGGTTATCTTCTATAAAAAGTATTTCTTCAAAATCTTCCCATTTGCGGACAAGGATTCTTTCCTGCCTGATAAATATTGAAATAAAATTGTTGATGGGTCGATTTGCTCAGTAATCTGAAATGGTCCAAGCCACATTCTTTGGAATTTGGTATGCTTACCATTTTCCTCATGTGCTTTGTCCCACTTCAATACTAGGTCTCCTAGTTGAAATGATTTTGGGCTAATAGATTGTGCATCAAAGGAATTCTTAATTAATTGCTAATGGTGAGCATGTGTGATTTTGGCTTTATTTCTTTCTTCTTAAAGTTTGAGGATTTTTTCTTTCCTTAATTGCAAGGAAGAAGGGGTTTCGTCAATAAACTCGACTTGGGATAGAGAATGAATAGCTACATTTGTGGGAAGAACAACTTCTTTCCCATAAACTAGATTAAATAGAGAAGTGCCTATTGAAGCATTCTATGTAATCTAGTCTGCCCATAGAGAAAATGTTGAATATTTGTGCTAATTCTTCTAACTTTGATAAATAGTTCATTTTATAATCCTAATGAGATTTTTTGTTGGACCATTTCCCTGAGGATAATAGTTAGAAGAATATTTAAGTTCTAAACCTATTTTAAGAGCAAATTCAATCATTGCATTGCCTGAGAAATAAGATGCATTATAAAATATTAAGGCACTTGCTAAACCAAATCTGGTAATAATAAATTGGTCAATGAATTCAATGATGTTCTTAGAATTAGTTAACTTTAGTGGTGTTTTCTTGAGGGGTCCTGACCCAGGTTCAGAGGTTAAGGTTTGCCAACAAACCCCTATACTACTGGCCCTTTTCGGCAATGACCTGCTTGTGCAGGTCAAGGTCTCACCCGAAGTAGTATGGGAGGGTGTTGGAACTAGGTTTCCGCACCCTGAGAGAGTGAAGGTAATTTGAGGTAGATCTAGGTTGCAGCTTATTGGGTTCGTATAGAATAATTCTATTCTCAGCTCTTTTAGCAGTGTAATCAGTACATAACCATAACAAAGCTATTATCATCAACATATTTAATCAATACATTCGCATCCACGTGCGCATTACCAAATACCATCACAAAGCACTATAATCGCAGCTAATATCAGATCATAGATGTATTCGCACTAATTTCAGATCACAGATACATTCATAGCTTAAATAAATATCGCAGATGTGCTTCAACAATAAAAACAATCTATTCAAATAACACACAGATACTTCAACTATACTTCGCATTCATTAATATAAAGATCCACTTACAACCCAAACATAGCTTGCGCACATAGCCTAGCGAGGTCCGCACACAGCAGGACTGAGGATCTCCGCACACACAGCCAGCAGGAGTCCTTACCCAAAAAAATCCAAACAGATCCTAACAGTTCACACGCATCATCAATCTATCGACTTTATTACTTACTAGACCTAGCTATCTATTTATTTGTAAGATTTTAGCCTTTGCTGTCCTATGGTCTAAAATCATGGTTTGTGGACCCTAGAGCTACCCTTTAACCCATTACAAAAAATTAGGGGCTTTGACCCACCCCAAAACCCCTACGCAGGACCAAGTTTTACAAAATTATACAAAAAACGCAGGTTAGGGAACCTCGTTCCAACAAGCCCACAACACAATCTTGTGAGTTGTCCCAAGTCACTACGGCCATGGGGTTTGCATCTTTTCCTATAGCTGCTTGATCGCATCAACCATTCAGGGAAGCATTCCTTCCCTCTGCGCAGCAGCATTCTGAGCAATATCCACCAACTTCTGCAAAGTTGGACCGTCTATAGCAGAAATGACACTCTCCAAATTCTGGTTCAGCTACTTAACTGTGACATCGACGTCCTGAGAGAGCTTGAGGGCTTCATCAGCCAAAGGCTTGAGGTGGTCGCTGAGAACCTTCTTTTTGTGGAGGATCTCTTTGTTTCGGGGAAAATCACCCTAGAGGTTCGTTGGGTTACAACCTCCACAGAGCAGGGGCATGCTACTTAAGAAGGACTCACACAACCATGCATGTTCATAAAAACTAAATAGAGTAGAATGAGGAAGTTACCCGTAGGTCCTACGGTTGAAGAAGATCCCGCGGGGTCCAAACCCCCAGCAACTGTCCTTCCTTCTTAACCTGAAATACAAGAAGAAACAAGCACGAAGAACTGGCTGTACAACATATATCTACTCTAAATGTTAGTGAAATCCATATAAAACATTAAATAGATCATAATGAATGCTTAAATAACAAATATTCTCATATATGTAAGCATACACTAACACGTTTATTTCGGGAACAGCATGGTACTTCTGTATTATAAATAGCATGTACAAAAGTAACGAGTCGATAGATCACTTGAATCCTTCCACGGCCTTCGAGCAGACCGTCATCCGGATCCGTCCCGCCCTTGCCTCGCTAAGACTCCTTCCAAACTGGTGCATACGAGATGACATATAGGGAGATGAACATCTCAAGGAAACAAGGGTTTCCTGTAATGAACTGGGAAAGTGCAGGAGGCATGGGGAATCAGACTTGGATAGGGAATACCAACAGAGTATAATATCAATAATTCTCTCTCTCCCTTAGGCCATACACATGAGGAGTTTTTATACTCCCTCCAAGTAGTTTCAACAGTTAGAAACAGTTGGCCACGTGCTGGGGTGGTTGAACTACCTGAGTAACCATCGACCCAGCGCGAAATTAGGGATTTTTTATATATTTTTTAATCATTTTAATGGCATACGTGGAAAAGTGCAGCTGGACTCGCGTATACACGCGGAAAAGTACGGGCATAATCGCGTATGGGGATTTTTACACTGTTTTTTAGTGAATTTGTCCAAGTCTGTAGGAATGGGTGCCCAAAACCATCAAAGAAATCATGAATCATATGAAGGTGAGAAATGATGCTATAACACTCTTCAATGTCATCTCTAAGCTTGTGGTTGGTACACATTCGTGCTAGGCATTGAGCGGGGATCAAAGTCTACATAGTATCTTCGAGTTGTTCAAACTCTTCCTCCTTCTGGTGTAGTTCTTGAGTAAAATCATGGGGGAGAGGGTCACACTGCACCTTAGACCACAACTGCATAGATGTCTCCAAAAAATTTGTGCCCTGTTCAATCTGAGATGTAATAGTATTGGTGGCCTCTGTGACTAGTGTGGCTCGCTGGGTTCTTACCTCAGGGGGTGTTTCTGGCTGCAATTTTTCCTGTAAGGCATCAATCTGTTGTTCCATTTCTGTCTTTACCATCTAAATTTCAGTCCTTGAAGCCCTTAGCGCTACAACAAGCCCCTCAATATTAGCCTACGAGGTGGAAGAAACCGGAATATCCTCAATGAAATTTGTGCAGAGCCTACTAATTAGGCGTTCCAACTCTATCTACTGCATGGCGGTGAGGGTGCATGCAACCTGTGCCTGGGACACTTTGGCGGTTTTCTCCATAATCGTTTGCTCAACTGTACTGAGCTGTTGGTGCACCCAGCAGTCTGTATGTTGAATTTATTCGAAAATGGATGTGTGGAGGACCTGCAATGGTTCATGTGGCAGCCAGGCTAAATCTAATTGTACCTCTTTGCAGGCCTAGACTTGCACTCCTAAGTCGGGTGGGCTCAGGACGAATGCTGCGTCTGGCATGGGGCAGAGGCGACTTTCCGTTGTGCTGATCAATTCACTGCTTGACACAGGGGGTGGCCTTGTCTGAATCATACTCGTATGCAGGGTGTCGGTTTTGAGCTGCAGAGCTCGAAGCTCAGACTGAAGAGTAGCAACTATGGCCTTCTACTGCTCTTCCAAAGCCAGCCATTTATCCTCTGAGGCCAGGGTGACTATGTCCACAATCTGCTCCATATCGTCCTTTTTCAGAGTAGTTCCAGTGTCCCAATATGGTCTTGTAGCTCATTGTTTATTCCTTTGGCCTTTAATAGGGTCACCAGTCTATTTCATACCTCGAGGGGAGTCAACACCCCCCGCATCCAGACCGTCTGTGCCCAGATCCTGTTGTGAATCCTTCTGTGATTATGGATTTTCTCCCTTCTCAACATTCATGCCCTGTCCTTTGGTCTCTTTGGTGGTTTTAGGTAGGGTGACCTTCGTGGTGTTTGTACCTGGAGTGTCCTTCTTACCTGATTTGAAGCCGAGCTTCCAGTATGGAGGCCAAGTTGCAATAAGGCAGTCAATATCCTCGTCAGCAACCATATATGGGAGTGATACCCATGCTGGATCCTTGCGGCCCCGGATCTGCACATTGTGCATTGTGACTTGAAACACTGCGATGCTCTTGTACTTGTCATAGATCATTGGTGACAAGCAAGGCCATGAGTGGATGGCACTGGTGAGCCCGCTCTGAAATAGGACCTGTTAGCCATCCATAATTTTGACATATTCAAAGATGGCTAAAATAGGTCTTTAGCCTTCAAGAAACAAATTTGAAGCAATCACGAGTTCTGAAGTCTATCGTGTTCCTTATCCTTCAAAAAAATCCACCTATTTGATCTCTTCACTCAAAATCCTCAAAGAAGCTTGCTGATATACAAGGATTGTTTCAAAAACCTCTTCTCCATCATTTCCCTCCTAAAATTCCCCTTTTCCCTTTATTATTCCTCCATTTCCTCAAGAAATCCCTTTAAAACCTTGTAAATCTTCTTTTACTTGGTTTAAAACCCTTCATTTACCCCATCAGAACCCCTCAAAACCCTCAAGAAACCCCATTTCGGCCTTAAAAATCAAATTTTTCATTAAGTCATACTTAAGCCCCTGCGGGCTTAATTTCTCAGCCCTTTCCTCCATTTGACCGGGACTCGCGACCATCGGCATCAGTCTTTAATCCCCTTTCATGCTATCGCACTTCGCTCTGCCCCTTTTCCTTTCGTTTCTTTATATTTCCTCCATGCAATGTTTTCCCCCGCCGATGGGATCTGAACCATTGATCTCACCAATCTAACGGTCCTCGCTCCATCGCATCGCCAGTGTTCCTTCTGATCATCACTTACCAAACCATCTCACCGATATGTTTTGGACCGTTGATCTGGCTCCCCCATATCCAACGGTTGGCGCAGTTTCGTCGTTTCGCTATTCTTCCACCCCATCCATTCATTTTTTCCATTCCCCGACATGATATCAACCGTCGATCCTCCTTATCAGGCGATCTGCAGTTTCTCACAGTTTCCCCTCCCCTCGCACCATTTGTCATTTGTGCGACCTGGCAAAGAGATCTGGGCCGTTGATCTACCCGATCCAACGGTCATTATTCATCTTCGCGCCCAAATCACCAATTATCCATGGAGTGAATAGCATGGTACTTCTGTATTATAAATAGCATGTACAAAAGTAACGAATGGAGAGATCACCTGATCCTTCCAAGGCCTTCGCAGACCGTCGTCCGGATCCGTCCAGCCCTTGCCTCGCTAAGACTCCTTCCAAACTGGTGCATACGAGATAACATATAAAGGGATGTGTATCTCAAGGAAACAAGGGTTTCCTACAATGAACTGGGAAAGTGCAGGAGGCACGGGGAATCAGACTTGGATAGGGAATGCCAACAGAGTATAATATCAATAATTCTCTCTCTCCCTTAGGCCATACACATGAGGGCTTTTTATAGTCCCTCCAAGTAGTTTCAGCAGTTGGAAACAGTTGGCCACGGGCTGGGGTGGTTGAACTACCTGAGTAACCATCGACCCTGCCGTGAAATTAGGATTTTTTATATATTTTAATCTCATTTTAATGGCATACACGGAAAAGTGCAGCCGGACTCACGTATACACGCGGAAAAGTACGTACACCACGTAAGGGGATTTTTGCTAATCGTTTTTTAGTGAATTTGTCCAAGTCTATAGGAATGGGTGCTCAAAACCATCAAAGCAATCATGAATCATATGAAGGTGAGAAATGATGCTATAACAGAGGCCTCCTAATATATGAGGTCGAAGGGTACATGATGGCCGAAATGTATTATGCACATAGAAAGAACTTCGCAAGGACAAGAGAGGATTCTCACTCGTATTTCACCGCTAAAACCAATGAAAGAAAACAGAGTCAACTCATGCCGAGGCGAGCATACCCATGCTCACCAAAACAGCCATCATATAGAAAGTAGTGAATAGATCCAACATGTATACAAGTATAGTTTCCAACCGAAAGTACACAATGAATCATCTCGAGCATGGCCCGGAAGTGTAAGTCTAAATCAATGTCCAAGTATCACATATAGAAACATCAAAGATGGTGCACTGGATGTCTCATCATATAAGTAACCGAATTCCAAGTACCTAATCATAAGAGGTGGAACAAACGTACAATCACGCAACCTCTAGAGCCAACATATAAGATGTTGCCGACCGAACTCCGCAACATATAAGGGGACTTACCACCGGCGTAAATCGAAGGGACTATCAAAAGTGAACCGAAAAAATGTCGATGCAACCCGAGGTGTTCACCGATCACTACAAGGTCAATTCTACACAATGGGAAAGGAAATGAGTCAAGTCGACCATGTGAGAATCATGGATTACTCATCAATGATGTATATCGTTAACCGACGCGAGACAACCCAACGATAATGATAATGAGTGTCAAGGTGCCCCGCACAATCTAACAAGTGCGAAGGAATGACAAGAAGTCAACACTTGAAAGAATCTACCAATCAGAGGCAATGATGAATCCCCACTGCCGATAGCAAGAGTCTCGACCGATGACCGCAAACCCTAAGGTACCGACAAAAAGACTCTAGACCTTATTCCCGCAGCAATGAGTCGAAGTCAAAATGCAAAAAGATCCGCTCGGAAGGAAGGCATTAAGGCATCCCACATCACCCGGTACGTGAGTGTAACCCGTTACAGTGCCAAGATTTGGAAGGAATCGGACGAAGTAGAGTGACGGGGACTAAACCGAAGTACGTTTCGACATACAAGATGAAGGCGCACAGAAACCCTCTCGAACCAACCAATAATGAAAGTCGACACAGAGGCGAGAAAATCCACCGATAGGGTCAAATGGAAATCAAGGTACCGCACGAATCCCAAGTGTGATAATGTGTGTCGTACGTCGAACACAAGGGAAACCACCTTACCAAAGACCCATGATGATGATCAAAATGCCGAGCACAAGGTCACCTATCAATGATGGTACAGTTCGTGGTGCAAACCTCAGGTTTGCTCTCGTAGCAATGTGTCGTAGTCGATAAGAGACAAACCCGCCAAACGGAAGTCAATGGGGACCCTTCAAACCAAGCACGAGCAACGAAGACCAAAACATTCGATGTGATAGAACATGATACCGACAAGACCGGGAAGGCCACCTGAATAATGAGTCAAGAGACACCGCAATGGCCAATTCAGTGTTAAACTTCCTTGAACAAAAGCACGACTCGTGATGACCATGGCGCAAAAAGTGACACACCGTATAAGTCCGTTATGCAAGAGGCGTAATAAACTTCTCCATATGATTGGAAGAGATAACCAATTGGGGGAGAACTGATATGAACATGGTAAAGGATGAAGCTAGGTCAAAACTAAAACCATCCCAAATGAAGGAGATACATAGGTATGTAAGTATATGTGCTTTGTTCATGGGGCGACAAACTCGACTGTACTGCTAAAACAACGAAGATACATCCCGTTCCCGCTCTTCTTTTTGTTATATTTGGATTTTTTTGTCTTTTTTTCATATAATAAGCTCGAAAAAGAATAAAATAATGCTATGGTACAATGGATAGAACGAACATCAAAAATCAGATGCACTAGTTCTCGGGATTGGAACAACCCTATGCTCAATGCAAGGTGGCGAAAACTAGTAAGCGATACTCGTAGGAACGTTCCATCCATGGGTAAAAAGGTGTCGTTGTCGGTGATAGCTAAGTGCATGCAATGGTTAACTACGTAAAGTCAAGGTCAAATTCTGCTTAAGCATCGAGTCTCAAATGAAGTTTCGCTAAAGGCCAGGACAAACAAGTAGCCAATATGCAATGCAAGAATACAATCCTACACACCAAGGAGCCTCTAGGGTAAAGCCGTGCAAACATAGTGATGAAGAAGAAGAATGAAGCTTCAACACATAAGACATGGCGGACTAAAGAGGACTCCCGAACCTACATAAAACGCAAAGATGGGCAACAAGTGATAGCGAGGAACTAACTAGGAAGCCCATGTAAAGGAAGGTTCTACCATCAAGTCATGATTAAATAATTCCATGAAAGTGAAGGGTGGCGACTATGACCCGATGGGATAGACCCTAAGGCAAGTGATCGTATGGAGGCTAGTATGCAAGATGCAACCAGGAGCATTTCCTCAACCTATATGCGGCGTTGAAGATCAGTAGCCCGCCGTGAAGAGTCGGTAATCATGGATCAAAACCCTGGAAAAAATCTCAAAATCGATTGCAAATGTACCCCGAAAACATACCAAACTCAAAATAACTTCCAAGCATTCGAGTTATGTACTAAGATAGATCGAAAAATGAGCATAACAAATTTTTGCGAAAAATTTTCAACTTTTTAGGCATAAATAGACAAATTACCTCATATTTGGTTCATTATTGCATTGCCGATTTAAAAGTGCTCGAGAAAAACCTTTCGTCAAATCAAGAACAACCGACCGTCAAATCGTGCCGAAATTTCGTAGGCTCCTAAATCATCCTCGTAAATCATTTTGTCCATTTGGAAATTAAAATTTGTTGATTTTAGTTTAAACCCCTTGCTAAAAAATGCGGACTCTGCGCATACGCGGGTTCCGCAAAGGCAACTCGCGTATACACGTGACCGTGCAAAGAAAAAGTCGCGTATACAGGGTCCGAAACTTAAAAAGCGTGGCTAATGCATGATTTGATGAAATTGACAGTAGATGAAATCTATGGAGGGACAACGTGAGCATAGCGCAATTGACCAAGAGGTCATGCAAGATCGAGCAGCTCAAAATATCCTTCGGAATCGCTGATTGTTCAAATTCTTTAAAATGCCAAATATGAAAAGCAATCCTCGCTGTTGGGAAATGCTCGTCACACCATCGAACCGTACTCGAAGACTCGTTTCGTGATAGACCGTATGCCAATACGCATTGAAGTGGAAGACATATACTTTATTACCGGACTTTCCCTGCAGGGGAGAACCGCAGACTTACACGGGAAGCCCTCGGGAGGGTTAACCGTGGAAGACTATGTCCACGTGTATTGCGTACCGGTTCCAAAAGGTTGGAACGAGATTGCAATTAAAGATGTGAGGGATTTGCACATGAAAATTTCTCCTTTTCACCACGCAGAGTGCGGTGATCCACCTCTACATCAGGCGTCCAAGACGCAAATGAGCATAGCAAGAGAATGTTTGACTCATGTGTATGATTGGTGCATGTACTTTTTACCGAACATGAAACAATAGTTGACCTCAATCCGCTCAAGCAAAGACCAAACACTTTGGCTATGGTACAATTTTGACAACATTCTTCTTTGAGAAGATTCCAAAGATTAGAGACTCGCAGCCATCACCACCGCAGGCCCGCGGGACCCAAGAACTGCCCGTTGGGCTGACATGATGAAGAGATTGGGGGGTAGTGAAGTACCCCCCGACCACATGGGACGATGAGTTCTTCATGGGGAGAACAATCATTCAGTAGCGGACGACTATCCCCATGCCAGGATGGACTTCGTGGGAGATCCGCATCTAGTTCTTCCAAATTCTGTGCACAAAAGTATGGGGGCACAATGGTAAGTTTGCAAAAAAAAATTTGACTTATATATTTTTTGGGATTTTTTCAAATATGTATGAAACAGTAAACATGTTTTTGATTGGATTCATAATGACTAACAATTTAAAATGACCATGTTTCAGATGTTGACCCGCCGTCCTCTCGTGGTCTCCTCGCGCTACACCGCAGGCGTGGGTTGCATATCGTACTGAGACAGACTCTCCAAAGTTACGCAGGAATTTGGAGGGATTAACCCGCCAACACCTATGGTCAGCTGTGGAGAACCCGTCTTAAGCTATCCAAGAGACGGTGTGGTAGGAGTACCCCGAGACCGGGTTAGATTATTCCGCCGAGTTGCCACTGCAGCCACGTTCTATAGAACACAACTTCTAGGCAGTGTGACCTCAGAGGCATATATTATATATTAGATGACCGTATATTCTTTTTGAGACCGAACATGATGGGGGCATAAGCCCAAGTTTTGTACGACATTATGGATCCAAATTTTGTAAAGTTTTTGAACACTCGATGATATATATAATAAATGATATTTCCATGATGTGATAAATGTATGATGTTATGATTACTAGAAATTTATTGTATGGAATGATTAATATGCCAATCTACTGATTAGCTAATGAGTCAAAGAACCAGCTCGTCGCCGAGGAATATGGAATGAAAGTTAAAAACTCGAAATGACCTTTGTAAATAAACGCATTCCCTCAAGAAAAAATCGTAATAAAAATGGATCTCGTACCCAATAAGTGTTGTTCAACCGCGACACCACCAACTAAGAGTCCAAGAAAAAAACGCCAACGAATCAACACCTGGGCAGATATTGCTGCTTCCGAGAGTAGATGAATAACTCAGTACCGTTTATATTATTGGGAAGCAGCACCTAATGCGACCTTCTGATATCAACAATTACCGTATGGATAATGAAGCACCCAAGTCACACAAGTTCCGGTGTGTCTACTAGCAATTACTCACAACAAAAAACACCTAGCACATCCAACACAACCTGCCAAAGTAATGATCAAAACATCACCAACTCATCAAAGATTTAAAATCAATCGTATATGTACAAAGCAAAAAACTACTATATACAAAAGCAACATGCTAGGTCAAGCCCAGGCATACTATTTCTTCAACAGAGCCCATTTCTGCTCCGGCAACCTGCTCCCTTCTAAATCAACCAAGGTATACGCTCCTTTTCTTAAGGACTTTCTAACGATATAGGGGCCATACCACACAGACTTAAAATTTCCCCGCTCTCAAAAGTACCTCCTTGGGCATAGACCAAAACAAGGTCGCTTTCCGAAAGACCCTAGGCTTGACCCCCGCCTATCGTACCGAACCTTTACTCGGCTTTTAGCGCCTATTCATCATGGCGTATCTCGACGCTCGCCATCAAGATGTTCCGTATACAGTCATGGCGCGACCAGAAGTGTCGTGAAGAAGTTCAACAGCCTAATTTAAGAGACGAATTTATCTAATGGGAACAATATCTCCACCCGTGCACTAACCTAAACGACAAAGCTAGTTGCGCTTTTCACCGATTCACATGCCCAAAGTGCAAGATATAGCATAATATGCCGCTTGATCTAGCTTTATCAATTGTCCTTGAAGGCGAATTTGTCTTCATGATTTATTCATGGATCCTTAATTTTCCCGTTCATTGGCTTGAGGACAATATGGAGATGAATGTTCTCGCCTAAACCAATTTGAGAGCCAAATCCTGCCATCAGCACGATTCTAAAAATGACTGCCATGGTCATGACAATCTCTCAGAATAACAAAACCGAGCATAAGGTCTTGGACAGAAATGAAAAGAGATGTAGTCTGCTCATTTATAATGTACTTGTGACCTTAGTCAAGGCAGCTGCACAGTAGGGGACCACGTCCCCACTTTGTAAAGGGACCGACAAAAGAATGAATGGGAAAAGCGACGATGAGCGTTACATTTTTCAGTATAAACCCGACACGATGACACTTTTTGTCCATCTAACACAATCTTTAAAACTCCAGGCCAAAAAAAGGTATTCTGGCCACTAAAATATTTTGGGGTCAGCAAGCTCCCACAAATGACCCCACAAGCTCCACCCATGAGAATCATTTACATGCCCCGCCTTCGAGCAACATCTTAGGATCGAATCAACCCTCGACGGTGTGCCATCAATAATCCAAATAATTCTTGGCCATGACGCGCTACCACGCCATCCCTCTCAAAAGAAGAAACCTCAGTCTCTGGAGACACACAGACACATCCCCGCCGTACCAAGGATCCTCTTCGGGAGAGATAAGAATGTAAGTGTTCGTCCGGAAATTCCACTGCGCATCATCTCCTTCCGCGCGGCATCTCCAGATCAATCTTCCGTGCACCCAATGACTCTGGATTTAAGGCATAAGTGACCAAGATTAAATTCTAAAATCACAATCTCATTCATTAAGACGGTTCTTAATCACCACCCCGCCTATAATAAACTGAAAATGCTATCATGTACCGCCAAGACATGCTTCTTGCGAAGAATACGAATGCGTAGTCGCCAACACGCCACAACCCGCCGTTACGACTAATTTTTCTATCGCAGTGTATCGAATTTCTCAAAAGTCCCACTGTGGCCCCATCATAGTGGTAAACAACATATCTAGAATATCCTTCCAAACGGTAAATCCACAATGACAGATTTCACGCAGCCAACACAAGAAAATTCCCATAATCGTGGACTCGCAAAGGAGCAAGAGGTCAATGCCTTTTCAAAGCAGATCGTAATGAGCGTTGTCGTAAATGCCTCAAAAGAAAAGGAACTCCTTTCAATGTTTCCCCATATATCCTCAGGAAATCTTAAACATACACCCATCGCAACCCTCCGAAGAAAATTAGACTTCCTCGTACCTTGAAGTCGATTTAATTGAAGCATTCGGTGGGGAGGCAACCAAGTATTGCCTCAACCCTAAAGGGATCTACCCTTATCCCTTCCCTAGACACAATTAGAGAACCAACAGCTCATCAGACAACTGCGAAACGTACCTGTTCGATTCAATCGAATTTTATAAAAATGACATCTTTCAAACATTTCTGTTTTAGAGGTGACCAGATGATCCATCCTCTTTCGAGAACATAGCTAGATCATCTATGCCCCGATAATCTTTTGATGTCGTGCTGCATAAGACATGGCTCATTGAACAGTTCAACATTTTTAAGACCAAAAGCATCTTTCTTATATGCAACCACCTCAAAGAACAAATAAATGCACTATATGATCTTCAGGACTAGATGGTGTGAATTTGATTATATCCGGAGAACCGTCCATGAAGGATAAAATCTGGCCACCTGATACCGCTCAGCGCATCCATCGATAAATGGTGTGGGCACTTCATTCTTAGGACATTCTTTATTTAGGTTCCTTAAAATCTACGCAACATCTAATCGTTCCTTGCTTTTTATCTACGGGAACGGGGTTTGAAACCCATTCACTGGGAGACCAGTAAAATGAATCTCTACTTACAATTTTTCAACTTCAACTTTATGGATAATGCCACTCTCCAGGATTGACCCGAACAAGTTTTTGCCTCACCGACTTAGCGTTTTCATAATGCTCGATCCCCATGCCCGGAGGCATTACGGGTCTATTCCGGTGCATTTCCTCATGATCTAAGTGAAATACATCTTCAGTACTCTTGAATAGCCCATATAAATTTGAATCCTCCGTCCTCTTGAACATTCGGCCTCAATAAAGACATTCTTGATAATATTTAGATCCCCAGAAATGTTCATCAGATAGTAGGAGAGATCAAACTATGTCTTCTTATACAACCCGTGTTGTTGGGGGTGGTTCAAGAAGGATCATGGAATGGTGATCAGGAGACGCAGGACCTCGGAAAACTTGTTTCAACTTCGTTAAATCAGGTAGGAAGAAGACCCGATGATGCAAATCATCCCACTCGCTCATCTATACCGCGCGGCCTCCAGATACCGGCGGAAGAGTGGTGGTATCAAGGGCAACCTCGGGCCGAACAAAGGACCCAAGCATCCAAGCTTCTGAGCCATCACCACCAACTCTTCTCCGGTGAAAGAGGAGTTGGGATGGTTTATGCGTAGCCGCCACAGACCCATATGCAATTCCCGCCCAGAGACAGGGGGAAATGCTATCTCTGACCCACTGACCTTCCGGGGCCACGTGCGTAGGGGGGCAAGTGTCCAAGGGTCCGGAAATAATGAGGCTCGAACCCCTTCAAGGGGAGCCCCTGAGGATGAAATAATAATATGAACCCTTAGAGGAGGAAGACCGAAAGCAACCATCAAGGAAGAATACATTCAACCCCAAATTCTCAGCACCTTAGTATTATCCCAATTGTGTTCAAGATGAGCTCCATGAATATTCTAGGGTTCTCATGCGCAGGAAAACCCAAGCTGACCTGACCGTAACGATCCTCCCCGCAAAAATAGGCGAACCGAAATAATGAGACATGGCATCCACCCCAAGAAGAGTATAAATCCAGCTTCCTCCTCAACAAAAGGTTGTAGTCCAAGGTCAAAAATTCACTACTCAAACTCTATACTGGCATTGGGCTGGCCCCCAACACACAGGCAAAGCCGGGACAATACTTGCGGGGGTCCGTGAGAATGCATTCATCGAGAACGTTAGCAAGAACAAAGGGACAGATGGAACAACTTTTAAGATCCATGTCTTCTGGCGAGAGAGATATCACGGTTAATGGGAGGCACTCCCTTTATCAACAACCGTCTGGTGGATATTGCACTTCCGATACGACGACGAATATGGAAAGCCATGTGATTATAAAGTTCTTTCAAAATTATTCATATCAAAAGTAATCGTAAGAGAATTTTTCTGGATCAATAGCCCCAATGGCAGCGAGCAAAGCACCTGCGCCACGCACAAGACCTAGAGTACCTCTAAAGCCGACATAAAGAAAGACTCACGATCTTCCACACCGAGTAGTTCTGTACCAGCTGCCAGATTAATCGTTGACCGCTTAGAAGATGTTGTTGTATCCAGTGATGTACTCAACAATAGGTCAGAATGCACTGCCCAGCAGCATCAAGAACTTCCTGGCCAAGACTTTCTCCGCCATAATCACGAGATTCCGTAGCGACATTTTACGTGAGCACTCATCATAAAAATGTTCGTTGGAATTTCCCCTCTCAGGTGCCCCTGCACAGCCTTCAGATTCTGATTCGGGCGCTAGGCACCAATCAGCGTCTTCTTGGGGGAAAAGGGTTTGTTAACAGCAGTCTGGAACTGGCAAGAATCCCCGTTGCCAACACACAATGGAAAGACTCCCATCTTTAGGGCAAAGGTGTGAGGATGGTCTCCAAGACAAAGTTTCATATTTAATGGAAACTTCACTTTCTTCTTCTCTCGACCTCACCAACACGCCGTTGGTTTTATTTCTCTATATTGCCCTTCCCGCCTGCCTCTTGTTATTTCGTCCCTTCTTCTTCCCATCGGATTGTTAATTTCCTTTGGGACTTTAAGTTTGGACAATATTTATGGACAAAGATCAGAAGGTAGGACTTACAGTGGCCACGTATTCATGAGTTGGGCTTGTAAAGACAACTCGTCGTTAAATATTGCTGTGGCTGGCCGCACCACTATTGATTGATATGACAAGCTCCATCACCATGCGGACCGAGCTTAGGTTTTGATAGATCCAATTGGCGTTATAGACATTGGGAAAATATTTAAAGTACCTCGCATCGAGAATAGATCAGGTCAATCGATGGGCCTCCAAAATGGCCTCGCCCTCGTAAAATACCCCGTATAGGGACACAATTGGGAATATCCATCGCAGGGATTTTAGAAACCACGCCGAGAAGGAATGAATATGAGCTTTTGATAAGCCTCTTCCTTCTCCTCCATTCTCGAATGTGACCGAAATGTGAGTTGCCTCATCCCGCTTGGGGCACTTAGTCGTGAGTTCTGTCCCATCCTCATATCTCGACAGTAACCGAAAATGGTTTAAAAATGTGAGGCAAACGTGGCTTCTCCAAATGTGGCAAAACTACCCCCCGCTAACTCGATATACCATTTGCCAAAGATTTTGTACTAGGGTGCATTGAAAATACCCCAACCTAATCGAACGACGAATGAGTTCAAGAACACCAAGTGGAAAGTGGTGATGTCACCTATCCTTCCCATTCTTACCTTCTAAATTTTTAAACATTCGAAGGAAGTTTGGTCGGGACCGGAGGCCACCCCCGACTATAACGAATCCATCGCGTCATCAACTTTCGGGACGTGGACCGTGCAGCCCAACGCGGCGAAAAGGTGCGAGGCGTATTCGGGAGGATTCATCCGATGGGATGGATTCCCAAAATTCTCGAAAAGAATAGCCTGGATTTGATAAGGCACCAAAGTTGCCGGTAAAGTGATCGTGAGAAAAGGAGAAGAACCTCCTCCCAACGCGTAACTACCAAAGCCCGCATCAAATGCGTCTCTACCGGCGAGACACCACAGAGCCCCCCATAGAATCTGTGCATTAGAAAGGAGGAGAAAAGGTCCAAGGGCACTCGACGAAGGAAAGAATACCCCCATGACTGCTGCAGTTTTTCGATTCCCCGCCCCACCGTAGTGAACAACATTGTGGTTCCAACTATAAAAGTAGTCGAAGCTTGCCCCGCACCACCAAAACTCCGGGTCCACAAACGAAACATCTCTAAAGAAGGATTGGAACTAGAATGTCCCCAATTCCAAAGGGGAACCCTAAACAGCGCCCGATCCACCAGCTACGGCTAAACATGGGCATAGGGACCCACCAGAAAGGCAAAAGGAAAAGGAGGGGATCTACCAGAGGGTACCTCCGACCGTAAGGGACCGTAATGAGAAGCAGTTTTAGGTGAAACCATAGCCAAACATAAAGCAAGACCAGAAGCAATCGAAGATAAAAGCACAAAGGCCCCCCCCCCTCCTTCGGTCGTGCCGTGGTCCGAATGCCTGGCAGACCGCCACGTGCCTCGCTCCGGGCCGTGGCCATCGAAATATATGAATGATACTAAGACCTTCCGGGCCTCTCGACTCGTGTCCGATGTACCGAACAACAGACCGACAGTCGCAGGGTGCGAGTGAGACAAGGACACGTCGACCGAGGCTCGGTGCACGTCTTCAATCCGAAAATCTTCTTCCCCGAGGAAATAACACTCGCGAGGTGCCGGAACTGGCCTCCTCTTCGGAACCGACACCTCGAATCGCCTACGAAACCCACCTTGTGGAGGATCTCTCTCCAATCGCGCGATGCCGTGTGGCAACCACCTACTAAATCACTCCCACGCCCCCAAGAAGGTCGCACCGCAGACAACTCCCGCACTTCCCATCGTCGAGGCGTCGACCACTTTACAGATTTTTAAATAGGACTTGTGTACATAAAGCTAGGCAAGCTAGTGAGAAAATAATTTCTCACTAAAATAAAAATCCTCGGCAGGATACCAGCAAATACTTCTCCATATTTCGTCCGGTGATGAGGACCCGACACCAAAATACAGCAGTTAAGGACAGACCCCCAAAGGGGTCAGACATTAGGCTCTAAAAGTCAGCGAAGGTATCGTAAATAACAAGGCCGACTCCTCCCAGAAAATGCCTTTGTCACTAAGCACCCAAGTCGTGCGGGCACCCCCTTTGTATACCGAAAGTGATGGACGTTCCGTCTCTGTACCACTGCGGTACCCCCCCCCAGAAGCACTGTGGTGGAACCCAGAGCATAACTATGGGCACCAATCCGTGTCGAAGTCGGGCGAAACGGTCTTGAGGTCGATTCGCCCAATCTGAAAGGCAAAAAAAAAAAAAGTATCCCTTCTTCAACCTTTCACTTCCTCGCTAATCCTCTCGAGGAGAGCTTTCCATTCACCCAACGGAAGGACTTCACTCAATTAACGCAACTTCATGTTTTGTTTTGAAGCGCCTTGAGAGCATCACACTCACCTAATCCAAGGCCCTACAACTTCCAGCTTGGTTATATAGTATGACACTTAGAAAACTGCTAGTTGATTTTAGATTAAATCGCTATTTAACAGTCATGTTATATTAAGGTCATCACAAGGATAAGGAGATGAAACTTATGATGTTTTTAATAAAAAAGAAATTAATAAAAACTTAACTACATGCGTACGTGTACTATTGTTCTTTCGATGAAAAGCAACCTCTACACGGGTTCTTGCACAGATTGTAAAAAATTGTATTTTTTCTTTTCAAATAGCAAACTCACCAAACACCACAAAAACTAAGAAATTAATTAAATGTTTAAATGCACCTAATGCAAATCACTACAAGCATGCAAATCCTAAGAGCAAATCTCCTGCAAAAGCGTAGTGAACTTCTCAAAAAAGTCCTTCAGCTTTTAACTTGTCTTGGCAGTCCGTAAAGCTAGTTCTAAATCAAGAACTCTTAATATGAAGACACCAAGATGCTTAAAAAACAAGAATAAGAAATCAATGACAACTCCCTCCCAATTATCAAGCCAAACCAAAAGCAAGAAACCTCACGAAAGCTTCAAAAGATACGGCGAAACGAAAACAAAAATGCAACAAAAAAAGCAAATAACAAGAAGAAATTGTTTTTTGAGCCTTTGAAATGAAAAAACAAAAGCTTTAAACAAATGTTTTTTGAGCTTTTTAGTTTTATAGAGAAAGAGCTCGAAAAGACTACAAAACTATCAAAATCCAAAACCAAACAAGACCCATTTCAAGCACAAACTTCAACAATGCCCCCAAACCTTATAAGGCTAACTCGTAGCAAGATCAATAAGAGCAAAAGAAGACAAAGAAAACTTAGTCACCTAGCCTAGAAAAATAGTGCAAACTCGTTGCAAACAAAACTTTCAAGAAGCAAGAAAACTCTTCAAAAGTGGCAACAAGACCTAGCCTATGGAACTCAAGAAAACCAATCAAGAAACGAGCAAAATCGTAATGCGAAGCACAACACAAAGACAGGAAGGGAGTAAATGAGTAGGAGCTCACCGTTCGATAAAGCAGAACAACCAAGAATGCTCGTAAAGCTATCTTGGTACTCAAACCGGTATGCCAAAGATCGAAACAACACTTTGCCAAAAAGACTAGTTTTCAATCAAAAAAAAGAGAGAAAAGACAAGAAACCACCTTCTTCACAATCCAGAGTATAGAGACACCGTATGAACAAAGGCGCGAAAGGACCAAAAAGTCAAGAAACCCAAAAATTCAAAATATGCCTAGGGTATGTTACTCACGCTTAGCAACCGTGCATACGCGTCTGTTTTAAGGGAAACTTGCGTATACGCGTAAACTCAAAAGTAAAAGCGCATATAGAAAGGTAAATAATGAAAAAATAAAAGACAAGCCCGGATAAGAAACCAGGACTTCGTACCGACCGTAAAAAAGTAACCGGACTCGCAAAATGAAAGTTAAAATCATTGCGCAACCTACCAAACAAACCTAAAACCACCCAACAGGAGTCACAAGAATGTGATTCCCCACGCAGTCACCAGCTTTGTTTCGGGGAAAATCACCCCTAGAGGTTCGTTGGGTTACAACTCCACAGAAAGTAGGCATGCTACTTAAGAAGGACTCACACAACCATGCATGTTCATAAAAACTAAATAGAGTAGAATGAGGAAGTTACCCGTAGGTCCTACGTTGAAGAAGATCCCGGGTCCAAACCCCGGGGCGTTATTAATCGGCCCTTCCTTCTTAACCCGAAATACAAGGAAGAGAACAAGCACGAAGAATCGGCTGTACAACATATATCTACTCTAAATGTTAGTGAAATCCATATAAAACATTAATGATCATAATGAATGCTTAAATAACAAATATTCTCATATATGTAAGCATACACTAACACGTTTATTTCTAGAACAAGATGGTACTTCCGTATTATAAATAAGTGATGTACAAAAGTAACGAGTCGAGAGATCTGCTTGAATCCTTCCACACGGCCTTCGCGACCGCTATCCGGATCCGTCCCGCCCTCGCTTCTCGCTAAGACTCCTTCCAAATCGGTGGCCACGAGATGACACATAAAGAGATGAACATCTCAAGGAAACAAGGGTTTCCGTAATGAATCAAAAAGTGCAGAGGTATGGGGAATCAGACTTGGATAGGGAATACCAATGTAGAAGAAGACTACCCTCTCCCTTAGGCCATACACATGAGGAGTTTTTATACTCCTCCAAGTAGTTTCAACAAAGGAAACAAGCACAATGCGTCGTGGTTGAACTACCTCGAGTAACCATCGACCCACAAATTAGGATTTTTTATATATTTTTTAATCATTTTAATGGCATACGGGAAAAGTGCAGTCGGACTCGCGTATACACGCGGAAAGTACGGGCATAATCGCGTATGGGGATTTTTACATCGTTTTTAGTGAATTTATCCAAGTTCGTAGGAATGGGTGCCCAAAACCATCAAAGAAATCATGAATCATATGAAGGTGAGAAATGATGCTATAACACTCTTCTGATCATCTCTAAGTTGTGGTTGGTACACATTCGTGCTAGGCATTGAGCGGGGATCAAAGTTCATGATAGTATCTTCGAGTTGTTCAAACTCTTCCTCCTTTTCCGGTGTAGTTCTCGAGTAAAACTGTTGGGGAGAGGGCTTCACACCGCACCTTAGACCACAACCGCATAGATGTCTCCAAAAAATTTGTGCCCCGTTCAATCCGAGATGTAATAGTATTACAGGTGAAGGCCTCCGTGACTAGTGTGGCTCGCCGGGCCTTACCCTGGGGGTGTTTCGGCTGCAATTTTTCCCGTAAGGCATCAATCCGTTGTTCCATTTCGTCTTTACCATCTAAATTTCAAATTTTCAAGCCCTTAGCGTTACAACAAGCTCCTCAATATTAGCCTACGAGGTAGAAGAAACCGATCAATATCCTCAATGAAATTTGTGCAAAGAGCCTACTAATTAGGCGTTCCAACTCTATCTACCGCATGGCGGTGAGGGTGCATGCAACCCGTGCTCGGGACACTTTTGGCGGTTTTCTCCATAATCGTTTGCTCAACTGTACCGAGCCGTCGGTGCACCCGTGCCAGTCCGTATGTTGAATTTATTCGAAAATGGATGTGTGGAGGACCCGCAATGGTTCATGTGGCACCAAAGTTAAATCTAATTGTACCTCTTTGCAGCTCTAGACTGCACCCTAAGTCGGGTGGGCTCGTGATCGACGCCTGCCCGGCATGGGGCAAGTGCAGGCGACTTTCCGTTGTGCCGATCAATTAACGTTTGACACAGGCTTCGTCGAATCATACTCGACAGGGTGTCGGTTTTGAGCCGGCAGAGTCAAGTCGATCGAAGAGTAGCAACTATGGCCTTCTATCGCTTCTTCCAAAGCCAGCCATTTATCCTCTCCGAGGCCAGGGTGACTATGTCCACACCGCTCCATATCGTCCTTTCGCAGTAGTTCCGCGTCCCAATATGGTCTTGTAGCTCATTGTTGGTTCCTTTGGCCTTTAATAGGGTCACTACCTATTTCATACCTCGAGGGGAGTCAACACCCCCCGCATCCGGCACCGTCCGTGCCCGCATCCTCACAGAATCCTTCCTCGTGATTATGGATTTTCTCCCTTCTCAACATTCATGCCCCGTCCTTGGTCTCTTTGGTGGTTTTAGGTAGGGTGACCTTCGTGGTGTTTGTACCGAGTGTCCTTCTTACCCGATTTGAAGCCGAGCTTCAGCATGGAGGCCAAGTTGCAATAAGGGCCAATATCCTCGCGCGCAACCATATATGGGAGGATACCCATGCCGGGATCCTTGCGGCTCCCTGACCGCACACGGTGTATCGTGACTTGAACATCATGAAAGTGCTCTTGTACTGTTTGTCATAGATCATTGGTGACAAGCAAGGCCATGAGTGGATGGCACCAGAGCTCGCTTCCGAAATAGACCTCGTTAGCCATCCATACCTTGACATATTCAAAGATGGCTAAAATAGGTTCAAGGCCTTCAAGAACAGCTCCAGCTAAATCTCGTGAGTTCTTGAAGTCTACCGTGTTCCTTATCCTTCAAAAATCCACCTCTTTGATCTCTTCACTCAAAATCCTCAAAGAAGCTTGTCGATATACAAGGATTGTTTCAAAACCCTTCTCCATCATTTCCTCCAAAATTCCCCTTTTCCCTTATTATTCCTCCCATTTCCTCAAGAAATCCCTTTAAAACCTTGTAAATCTTCTTTACTTGGTTTAAAACCCTTCATTTACCCCATCGTAACCCCTCAAAACCCTCGCAGAAACCCCATTTCGGCCTTAAAAATCAAATTTTTCATTAAGTCATACGAAGCTCTCATGCTTAATTTCTGCCCTTTCCTCCATTCGACCGGGACTCGCGACCATCGCATCGCCTTTAATCCCCTTTCATGCTCATCGCACTTCGCTCCGCCCCTTTTCCTTTCGTTTCTTTATATTTCCTCCATGCAATGTTTTCCCCCGCTCGAGGGACTTCAACCATTGATCTCACCAATTCGAACGCGTCCTCGCTCCATCGCATCGCCGTTGTTCCTTTTTACCATCACTTACCAAACCATCCCACCGATATACTGGACCGTTGATCCCCCGGCCCCCTGCCATCCAACGCGCGCCGTTGTTTCGCTATTCTTCCACCTTTCCCATCCATTCATTTTTGCCATTCCCCGACATGATATCAACCGTCGATCCTCCTCGATCGCGGTCCGCGTCACACCCCCCTCCCTCGCACCATTTGTCATTTGTGCGACCCGCGCAGAGACCGGGGTCACATCCGTCCCGATCCACCCGTCATTATTCATCTTCGCGCCCAAATCACCAATTATCCCCGGAGTGAAATTCTAACGTGAAATGAGCAAGCTTTTAGAGGGACACCATCACTCTCCAACCTCGTATCGATTCCCGCTCCTTACCACTTACCATCCAAATTCTACGCGAATACCACCTTCCGGTATTCCCGAAAACCGCCATTGCATATCTTCATGCCAAATTCAGTTTTGAACCCAGTCTTCATGGTTTTTCACCTTAAGGCCCTTTTCCGCCGCATCCATCGCCCTCACAGCCCGATTGCACCTTAGAGGCCTCCAGTGCCCAAGCCTCGCATTGTGTTTTTTTTAACAATTTTATTGGTTTTTGTGCTTATTTTCATGCTTGTTTTCATCGTGGGCCAGCATCCCACAACACTAAAGGTGGCATAGAGCTCAAAGGTGATGATCCCGTGGTCTATTCAATTGTGTAGTTAATTAAGGGCAATTTGAATTTTAGTCAATAAATCATGATATTGACTATTAAAACAAAACCCTCCGTTGCAAGGAAAGTACCCGTTAGCAACAGTTGAAGATTAAATGAAGAAATAGTGAAGAGTATTAGAGTTTAAGATAAAGGTTAAAGGTTACAACAAACCTAAGGATCCAAAGACTTAACTTACAGCTCAAAGAATGGGGAAGTTGAAGATGATTAAAGGACAAATAAACAAGAGAAGGCCTGCAGCACATCAAAGCGAAGTTGTTAATTCAAATGAATGTCCGACCGCCATCATGATCTGCATTTTTACCTACTAAGGAAAAACTGGCAAAGCAGACAAAAATTATAGACATTTCAACTGTCAGAGTAGTTATTTTGAATTTATGAGAAAGCCTCAAAGCCCACTCTTTCACTGAACAATCCCAAGCTCAAGTCAACTACCGCAATCAAAAGACATCTCCAAATAACACACGTTGGAGTTATTACCACCGCGTATATGCCTCAAAGTCAAAAAAGCAACTAGAGTGGTTCACAAGTTAATATAGCATTCATTGAGCAACGAATGGAGCATCCAATGCACATCTATTCTATCTTAAATGATCATTAAGACCACTTCTTTCACTTCTCCTCCTCATTCACCTATAAGTACCTTCATATTGAAGCATTCATTGTAAAGGGTTGGAAAGTTATTGATTGTTTGAACTCGTTATTAAGTGGAAGTAGCCGAGTAGTTGTAACATAGTAGGCTAGGAAGAGAAGTATTGACCGTAGAACTATTGGACCAAAGTATGTAGATCGGTTTAGCATCAAATAAACAAGCAAGACTTTCACAAAGGATCCCGGTCTATATTATTGGTGATGTTTTTCACGATAATTGTTATTCTCCTTATGTTTCCATAATCGTCCATTTTCTCCGATAAAGAACAACAAATTTAGAGTAGGATTTACCGTAAAAGTACCCTATTTCTCACTAATAAGATTTATCTTCATGTTTTCTTCTAATCGTGCATTTGAGGATAATTCAATAGAGTATAACCAAATAAGGAATTTGGTGAGCCCACAAGCCTTGCTAAGTAAAACTTGATACATTATCCTTGAATGACATTACCACATATTTGGCAGATTCCTAATCAAGGAAGTTTATATAGTCTATTCCTTGTTTAGTCTTAAACAACTCGCTTTGAATATTTCCTTAAGAGTTTGCCGAAAGGCAGGATAGGTTCAAAGTCCTTACTTGATCTTAGGCTACTTTTTATGTTTATCTTAAATGTTTTCCCTTGAGAGCATGCTGAAATTAGGATAGGTTCAAAGTCCTTACCTAATCTTAGCCGCCCTTTGTTTTCTTATATGTTTGCTTCTTTCACCACACTTCTTAATGTTCCACACCACAAACTCAACTTAAAGAGATCTTTTGATATGTATGACTTTCCCTATGGAAACCTCTGAATATTCGTTGTGCAAGTAAACCCTTTTAAGACTCCATAGCCCAATGGATTGACACTTTCTCTTAACCTATCTTCCCACGTCGAAACATCCTTCTACTCTCTATTTCCTCCTTCACTCCACATGAACTTCTCAATTAATGATCCCCAACCAAAACCAAAACAAATCCCTTTGTGTCATAACTAGCCTAATATCATATCATAAGCTTAAAAGAATATCATTCTCGAACACACATATAGAGATCCTCTCCGAATTCGTGAGGGCTAGATCCTAGGATTCCGAAGTGGTTCTGATGTTGCCTTGTCGTCGGTATGCCAATTTTCCAACCACAGACCCCAACATAATGGCGACCGACCGGGGAATTTCGAGTGAATTACATCTTATGCTATCCTAAGACCCTCGAATACCCACAACATCCTTAGATTGGTAGTTAATAGCCGATGATGGAAGTGGGAAGCAGCCCCTCGCTTCAAAAACATTCAAAGCATCCACCCGTGACTCCACATCTCCCAAAAGACCAAAAGACTCCACCGGTGATCGCAGGCCCGTTGATTACCCCCCGGGTTCAAAAAAGACTCCACTCGGGATAGCCCACACTACCATTAAAACATTGTGCACACCCATGATTAGGAAACTTTGAGGATTAATTTTTCTTTTTAAAGACTATTTGCCTCTAAAGATTGTCATATCTAGCTAACTTTTCTTTTCGTGGGTCTAAATATTAACATATTGGCTTCAAAAAGAATTCATAGCAGTAGCTTATTCGACTCCAAATCCTCCTTAAAATATTTCCGATAATCCAAAAAAATTCTTAGGAATTCTCCGCATTTAGAGATCCACCACATTCGCCTAATTCATAGAGCTAATTTTGTCCCCGAAAAACCTTCACTTCAAGAGATCCAAGTTGACGTAAATTTTCCAAGTACTACCAAGAACTAAGTCACTTAATGGTATAGATCAGACATACTTTGAGCCCCCAAGTTCACCCCAACATAGTGGTGACCATAGTAGTAAATAGAGAAGCTACTCCACCCGATCTTCATTTCTCCATTCATAACTTTGGTTTCTCTCACCCCAAATCGCTTCTCAACTAGTCTCTCGTCGGTCCTAGCACTTCTCGCTCATCTGTACATCTAACAAACCCCCCATTTTTCCCTCCCATCTACATCATGGCTGCATGGTGCGTTCCCTCTAGTCCTTTCCTTTACCTTTAGCTACCTTACCACAAGGTTATTCGAATTACCTATCTCTCTATATGATGCCGTAGTTCCGCTCTTGCCCCACAACATGTCGACAAAATGAACGATTAATTTGATAGGAATGAAAGAGGTGAGATGAGATCATAAACCTAGATTATTTTCTTAGAGTTTAGGGGAGAAGTAAGAAAATGGTTTAAAAACTTGACCCCACAGAGCATCAATGATCTTCTACCTTTCATCAACTATTTCCGAACAAATGGAAGTCAAAGAAAACCCTCTCCAAATTATGTTAGAATATGAGGATACTAAAAGGAATCTAGGGGAAGGTGTACAAGAATACCGTGCTAGAGAAAATAGGGCGTACAATGCCATACACGCTCATGTGAAACCTCCACAAAGGTTAGCCACTCCATAATAATTTGTCAAAGAAAACAGTATTACCGTGTGCAAGCCTTCAAGTGAGAATTTCCCTTGAAAATTTGTCATCCTTGAAGCCTTGGGGATGGTCTTATCCGTAAATTATCTTCACTACCGTTTCCATAGATGGTTTCTCCTACTATTTTGTGAAAGAAACTATTTTCAAAAGGCCTCCATTTTCTCCTTTTCACTCCCACAAAATTCCCATTTCTCTATCCTTGCTCTCTTTCCAAAAATCCCTTCGAAAAAACACCTCATTTAACCTCTAAATCCTCCCAAACATCTTAAAACTCGATATTCTCCCTTATTTTGTTTTGAAAATCCCCTCTTCATCTATCGGAATCATTACTTGGCTCCTTTAAAACTTCGTTTTTGGCCTAAAACAACCTTTTGCATTATAAAGTTTTTTAGCCCCGCAGGGCTTATGGCTTTTAAACCCCCCACCTCATATGACCAACTGTAGACTCCAAGGCCAGCGTCAAGAAACTCCGCCTAGTAAAACCTTGTCTTCTATTTATTTTATTATGTCCCGACGTTATGGTTTGAAATAATCAGACCGTTGATCCGCAAGATCAACGGCCATCGTGCATCCTTCCTCCGTCGAGCCACCGCTCATACGCTCCTCATCCATTTCATCTTTTGAATCCCCATCGCACAATCATCGATCTCGATGCGTTCATACTTAAACCATTTTTCACCTAGCGACAAGCCACCTTATGTCACTTACCGAGCCCTGCAAGATATGTTTCGCTCGCACACATTGCCGCCTATCGCGTGCAACCCGCGTCGTCCGATCTAACACTCCATCCGATGGTCGCTATCCAATATCATGACGCAGCCCAAAGTTTAACGTTTCAAAATTTCACGATATGAGCAGTTTCGTGAATCCACGTGTCAATCGTATGGAATCACATTTTTTGGGTAATACTCGCCCCCCCCATTTTCGCCACGCGAAAACCATTCCCGGTTTTCTACCTAACCACCGCCTTCCAAAACGTTGCATTTTCACATTTTTTCCTGTACTCGTCGATCTCTGATATTGGACAAGTCACGGATTAATCTTCATCCTCATCCATTTTCCATTCATCCGATCTCCCAAATGACTTCATCAAAAATCCCCCACCGTTGATTGTTCTAATCCAACGGCTCCCGTTCGTTGTCGCGCTTAAACATCCATCTACACTCGTTAGCTCGTTAGGTTTTTCATCACATTTTCCGTTGCGCTTACATTTTCCCTCACCGCTCCTCCACCCTCGCGAGCCTCCGTGCGCCCCTATCCCCTCTCTCGTTTATTTTTTATAATGTCTTTTTTCTATTTTTTGGTGTTTCAAAGGGTGGTGTATCCGCGCGCCCCCGCGTCATACTGCGAGATATATATTAGCTAGAGAAAATTCCAGAGTCGAAGATCGCAAGATGCCACTAAGAGGCGAAAAGCATGTTTACCAAAGATCGTTATTAACCCCGACATAAACCCTTCAATGGCTCAATCGTATATTCATAAACACAGGAAATGTATTTAAAGAGTGCCGTAAAGGATTAAATGGATCAACGCATTGTGTTTGAAGCCTAATCCACGGCATAGACATAAAGGGCAGAGATGAAGACCCGAAGATGATCAAGGAGGCTTAATGGAATTAAAGCACACATCGTCGATATTAGTGATTTAATATCATCTTAATATCACAGAACATTCTTTCTCCAAGAAATGATCGCCACACGACCTTACTCCATTCTCCTCCAAGCATCCCGGCAATTATTACACCGAAAAAATTCTAAAACTACCGAGACAAGAGTTATGAAGGCATGGAAGAAAACAAGACAATATTCCCCTTACTTGTCTCGCAGTATAAACAGTACCAAAAGCCAAAGAGTACTTCGAAGGAATATACTTGAAGTTATCGTCAATCCGACAAAAACTTCTCAATCAACTAAAGGTACCGAAAGTTAATGTGAAGATATTAAAACAGAATGGGCAATGAATCATTAAATCCTATCTACCACTACTATCACACATTCTCCTATAAGAACCCCCGTAAATTCGGCATTGAAAATGTTGGTTGGTTGTTGGAAAATCACCGATTGTAAGCTATTTTACCGAATTAGAGTTCGTGAGTAGTAGATGTAAATAGGCTAGAGATGATTTCGGGTGATATCAAGATATTGGACAAGGATGTATGTGACTAGTTTTTCTTTTCTAATATGACAAGCATGTCTATTGACCCGATCTAAATCAATGGTGATGTGTCCTCTCTTTGTTATTTTTTTCCCTCTATTTTACATCATGTAGTTTCATTTTCTCTAATAAGAGACAAGAAATTTAGCTTAGGATATACCGCAAGTACCGTAATGCTTCTCGCACTTTCTCTTGTCTTCTCAATGTTTTTCAATTTTGTATCTTAGAAAGATTCAATATAATTTAACCATTCAAAGAGTTGGTTTGCCCATACTTACCGATGTATGAATTTAGAGTTTGTTTCTTAGATGTTCTTTGTTTGGTTCGTCGAAAGAATAGGAGAATAGGGAGATTTAGTGATTATCCCTATCCCCTAAGTTCCCTTTCCAACAATTAGCCTTTTCAAGATTCCTTTGAATTGAATGCCAAAAGAAGAGAAGGTTAAAAGTCTTTCTCCATCTTAGACTTCACTCTCCGTGTCAAACTTAAGTGTTTTCTACTATCCGAAAGTAGTCAAGAGGAATGTTGGATTGTTGTTTCGGAGTTAGCCTCATCGTGAGGTTGATCATAGAGGTATAAGGTATGCCCTCGTCCTCGAATTACTCCAAAGTGGTCATCTTGGAAGGTTTTCCTTTGTCATTCCCATTCATTTCTTATTGCTCTTCATCCCTATTACTATCATCTTAAGAGATCCTCTGCTTTAGATGATCTTAGCCCTTTGAAAGCCTTGGATATTTGAATTGCAAGTAAATTCCTATGACCCCATTTCCCAATGAAGCCCGTGTTCTCTTTGAATTATCTCCCCATGGCCAAAAATCCTTCATTACTTATTTCCTTTACCTTACACTAAACCCTTCTTCATGTTTCCCAACCAAACAAACAAAACAAAAACCTTTGTGTCCTATAACTAGCCTAACACCTTAAATTGAACATCAAAGAATTACATCATTTTACCTTTATACGTAGATCCCTCTTTGGATCCGTGAGGGCCGATCCCCGAGATCCCAAAGTGGTTTGATGTTTTCTCGTCATTTGGTATTTCCAAATCTACCAAATCAAAGGAACTTCAACATAATGGTGATTCCGCCTGACTATTTGAGTAAAACACTCCTTAAAACATCTCTAAAAACTCAAATAAGACCAATTAGCCTCGATTTGGTATAGATTGATGATGGTGGGACAAATGTACCGCTTTCAAAACATTCTAAACTCTCACTTGGTGACTCCACAGCTTCTAAATGACCAAAAGACTCCATCGGTGATCGCAGGCTCGTTTATTATCTCTTTTTTCACAAGACTCCACTCGGGAGCATCCGCTCATCACAACATCATCATACTAAAGAAACAAATAGGATTAAGCTTCCTCATTTAAGGATAGTTTGCCCTTTAAGACTCGTCATATCTCCGGCTACTTTTCTCCTTTTGATCCGAAAACTTAACATACCGGCTTCAAGAAATATCCATACTAGAGCTTTTCCTAATCCAAACCCCGAAATAGTTGACAATATCGAAAGCATTCTTTGAAGTTCCTCGCATCTAGATCCAACTATTGTCGCACCCATTCATAGAGCTAACTCGCACTTAAGACCTTGTAGCCCTATTAGATACCCAAGTTGATTTAGATTTACCATGTAATTTACCAAGAACCAAGTCATTCAGCGTTGGTATAGATTAGATAGACTTTGAGCTTCCAAGTTCACCACCGCATAGTGGTCAACATATTAGTGACGCGCAGGAACCCTCCATTAACACCTCCCCGAAATCCACCTCATTCATAACTCGGGTCTCTCTCACCCTAAGTCTCCGCTCAATGTACCGTGGTCGGTCCAAGCATTTCGTCATCCATACCCGCTATCTGTGCCAATCCTTTCCCCCCACAAAACACTATCATGGCAAAGATGGCATGCTCCCCTAGTGTTTCACAACCTCTCGTCCCTTTACCCAATGGTTACCGCCCAAAATTCCCCATTTCACTCGAAAAGAATCTACCATAGCTCAACAAACATTGATATAGGATGGAAGATGCTTTTGATTATATGGAAATAGAAGATGAGACTATTAAGATGAGAATATTTGCTCAAAGTTTAGGAGGAGAAGTAAAAAAGTGGTTTAAAGGCTTAACTCCTAATAGCGTTAATGACCTTTCCCTCTTTACATCAAGCTTTCATAAAAACAAATGGGAAATCAAAAGCAACCCTCTACAAATATTGGTAGAGTATAAAGGTATTAAAATAAATCAATGGAGAGAGTGTTCATGATTCACTCAGGTTTAATGTTGTTCACAATGCTCTTCCACCCCACATGAAACCTCCCCAAGGATTGGCCTTAGTGAAATATCCCGAAGGTTTCGGCGTCGATATGGCCTATCAACTAGAGACTCTATTCAACTCTGTAAGACATGCATGGACCCGTGAGGCAGAAGAAAACCTAATTGAAAAAGAGCTAGGATGAGGCCAAAAAGAAGGGGTAACCTATAGGGAAGACACCACAACTTCTACATCTGATTCCAAATTTGATAATCTAGCCAAAAATATGGAGAGGCTAGAAAGAATGATGAAAATGTTTTCCAAGCCAATAATCGAATAGAAATCCTACTCTCAAAAACCGTAACCAAAACTTTAGGAGAAACAATCCTCCACTAGACAAAGGGATTCTAACTTAACAAACTATACCTCCATTCCAAGAAAATTTCCTTGATGAGGATGAGGAATAATAGAAGAATCATAGGAACTACCATAAACATGATGGAAGTGGATAACCAAGATCACACCTATTTCACAGAAGACAACCTAATTCCCATACACACATCGATGAGGAAAGGTTAGAATCAAGACTATAGGTTATGATTCAAGAATGCCATCATGCAAGTCCTAGAAAAATATGATCTCAAGAAAAAAAGAACACAAAAGTTCCCAAACCAAAAACCCCTAAAATCACTATTAGGAAGAGACCTCGAAATACTCCTAAAGGGACTGATCTGGTTGTAGGAAACAAAATAGCAATGAAAGAGTTCTAGAAAACAAGGACAAAGACATCCAAACCACTATAAAACTGTTCCAGGAATCCAGTATGCTAATGCAGCATTGGTTGTGCCTAATGCCCCCCGAAAATCAATTTCAACCAATGTATATAGTGAGAATCAACAAGCTGATTTTGTTAACAAAATAGTATACACCAAAAAAAAAGTTACACTGAACTTTCAAAGAACCAATTTCCTTTCAACTGAAAGTGAAATTTCCAAAATCAAAATCTCCTCGTCCCTCTTACCGAGTTGGTCACCTAAGATGTATATAAATTTCAAATTTTGAAAGCTTTAAACTTAGGATAAAATAGTGACTAAGTAACTTAAATGATGATCAACCAACTCTCTTGTTCGCCCAAAAATCGAAGGGAAATTGCGTGAAGGAGTAGGTGACCTCCTTTCTATATCGCCTGAACATTCAAATACAAAAATCCTACATAATGCCATGCATGACTCAAAGGATTCACACAACCTCATGCCAAAAGTGATCATGGAAAAATTAGGTCTAGAGATAACCAAACCATATAAGGATTTATATTCTTTGGGCCTCGATCAAATATCTCGTGTGAATTTGACACAAATCCCGCCCAAGTGCATGGTAATGGATGCTGTAGTAATATGTACCTCCCAAGTATGGCATGTTGTTGTCAAGATCATGGGGTGCTAAGTCAGAGGGTACAATCCAAATGGACACACATGCTACCATCCCCGTTTTCAGCCACTTTAGAAGACTATATATATGGAAGCACACATGAAATTATGGTAAGTGTACTGCAGAAACCAGAAAATTCTCTCTCTACTCCGTCCATACAAACCTATATTCTTTTATTCTTTACAATGATGACTTTACAAATGACTTCAGAGCCAGAAAATAAAAATTCAAACAAATAAAGAGAGGCCACAAATCAAACATAATGGCAGCTCGGGATATAGAGGAAAACAAGGGAGAAAAGCTATCTCAAACAATGTGCTAAATTAAAAACCATGTGATGGGGACTAGCCAAGATCTGCAGTAAAACACCAGATTACCCATCAAACTAAACTTATGAAACTGAAGAACAAAACGTAACACAACATGGTGCCGATCTCAGAAACATAATGGTGGACATAGCGTTAGAATAAACTATAACAGCAATGCCTCTTTATGGAGCATGAGCTTTGATAGGTCTTAACACTAAAATGAATGCAGGAGTCGTGTATGGTTGTGCACATCGAAAAAGCAGGCGAAGAGTCATGCCTTCAAGCTAAACTTCAAATGCACAAACAACATATAAGAGCATGAAGCCCTCCTCTTAGGCTTCATCCGTTGAAAAACTAGGAGCTTGTGGATATTAGTTGTCCGTCCATGGAGACTCAACTAGTCATCAAATAAATAAATGGAGAATACACTCTCCATAAACATTCTGGGACATAAGTATATATAAATGATGCCCCGGGATCTATTGAAAACATTTGTAGAGTATGAGCTTGTGTTTGTCCCTAGAAGTAAAAACATACTTGCCAATGGATTGGCTTGTGCTACTAGTTCATATCAGAGACCACTTAGTGACAAACAACTCATTTGCTCAAACAAAATTATTCAATAGTACTGCATACTATGGCAAAATATTGCGGTGGTTTTGAGGGGGACAAACAAGATAGAGGACTTCCGTTTTCCAGAATGAATTCGAATTACCTGATTCAAAATTTAGATCCAATAAAGACTGCTTGGATAAAGAGCCCCCCGATGAATAAAACCATTCCCTATTGTAGAAATAAACATGTCGACTCGCAGAATTTGAGAATCAAACAAGAATACACTTAAACACAGATAAAGAAGATATAGAGGTACAAGAGTCCAAAGAAAAAGGTATACCTCGAGGACTAGCACCCCTTGAGGACCTCTTTGATTTCAATGATGTGGCAAAGAAGCCCACTATAGAACACTAAACTCGATATTGAAGAATGCAATATAGGTAGCAAGGATAAGCTCAAGATGATTAAATTATCTAAAACCTTGCCGCCTCATATCAAATAGAAATATATTGATTATTTAAAGAGTTTGCTGATGTTTTTTCTTGGAGCTTGTGAGGACTTGAAGGCCTATGATACATATATCATCCAAGACAAGATCCCATTGAAAGAAAAACCGTAAAACTTTTAGGCAAAAAGTCAAAAAGTGCACTAACCCCGTACGCTTGCCTTTGCAGAAAAGGAATGGAAAAATGTATGAGGTCGGAATCATAATCCCCGTGAGGTTTTCAGATTGGGTATCTAACCTTGTATCGTAAGGAAAAATACGTGAGAAATAAGGTCGTGCATTGATTTTAGAAAATTAAAACAGAAAGCTCTCGAAGGATAATTACTCCTTTCCCAAAATGGAGCACATCCTACAAAGGGTAGTTGGTTCTGCTGAGACTTTCCTCGCTACGATGGCTTTTCGTGATACAACCAGATCTTAGTGCTCCCGCAGGATCGTTCTTAAAGTTAATCCTTCACCAGCCCCTAGGCACTTTCATGTATGTGAAAATGCCTTGGATTAATGAATGCCGGTGCCACCTTTCGAAAAGCCATGGACATTACATTCTCGGAAGAAATAGGTCACTTCATTGTAATTTACCTCGATGACATTACAATTTATTCCAAAACTCGATGAAGAACACCCTCAAACATTTGAGGAAAGTCTTTGATAAATGAAAAGGTTTGGGATATCTTTAAATCCCAAAAAGACAAGAGCTTGGTCTCCAAGAAGGTAAGCTTTCGGTCATACTCATATCCGAAAAGGGGATTAAAGAATCTCCAAAAAGGGTTGAAGGTATATTGCAAATTGAATACCTAGAAACATCAAGAATTGTGGCCTTCATTGGGAAGATCAATTTCTGAGGAGGTTCATACCTAACCTAGCAGCAGAACTCCCCAGAAACATGACAAACATGCTAAAGAAAGAAGTAGGAGTTAAATGACCTTAGAAGCCAAAAAAGCCTTTTGAATCGGTAAAACATGCACTCACTCCGAGCACTTGTTCTTATCAGCGTCCTGGATGCATTAAGGACTTCTCATCTTCTCATTTGCATCAAAACACACCGTGGTTTGTCCTATTGCAAAAATCCGTAAGGACAAGAGCAACAATTGCATTTTTCGGGAAGAAGGGGCCAAGAGATGCACCTCCTAAAATATACACTGGGAGAACAAGCCTATGCCTTGGTAAAGGCCTTAAAAGATTTCAAATTTTATATTTTATATTCTCACATTATTGCCTTTATGCCCAACATAGTGGTAAAAAAAGACATTTTGTCACAAGATCCGCATGGTAAAATAGGCAAGTGGATCGTCGTGATACTAGAATATGATTTGGAAATCAAACCCACTAAGCTCATCAAGGGTCAAGTCTTAGCACAATTAACGGCCGAATCTAATCTGACAAGCTCCCCAAGCAAATACAGATGTTTTGGATGAACATATGAAGGGCTTTTCCGTCCCATTGTTAAAGAATGCTTCCAAAACTCACCTTGGTATGCCGATATCTTGTATGTGCTTACCAATCTCAATGCTCCTCCCCGATGTATCTAGGACAAAGGTAAAAGGTACGTAAAGTTTAAAGCAGAAATTTATTGCATTTTAAATGAATGTTTATATTGGAAAAATTCCAATGGTTTATTGCTTAAATGTTTGCTCGAAGTTGATGCAAATAGAATCATGCATGAGTTTCATGAAGAAGTATTAGGGGAATTTTGAGGTTCAAAATGGGCCTCCTAAGAAAAAATGTACAACAAAATAAACTACAGTAACAACCAATAGGATTCAAGATGATGATGTCAAACTATGGGGGATGATTTACCATTTTTTAAATAAAAGGGTAAAATATTAAAAAATAATAAAATAATAAAACTACTTTTTCAACTCGCATTTTAACCTTATCTCCCAAAATTTTTACTCAAATTTCGAGTGGGAGTACTCGTTGGATGAAAAATTTAATTCCTCATCCAAGGAGTACCCATGTTGCATACTTTCAATGAACCCTGCTACATGAAAAATGGGAAATACATAAAAACGTGATTAAAATCACATTTTTTATGTATTTCTCATTTTTCGTGTAGTAGGACCCATCAAAAGTATGCAACATGGGTACTCCTTGGATGAGGAATTAAATTTCACATCCAACGAGTACTCCCGCTCGAAATTTGAGTAAAAACTTTGGGAGATAAGTTGAAAATATGAGTTGAAAAAGTAGTTTTTTCACTTTTCCCTCTAAAATTTGATGATGTCATCAAATCTTATTTGATTTTTTCCACTATTATTTTATAATTTCCTTAGGAGGCCCATTTTAGACCTCAAAATTCCCCTAATGAGTGTGGAGGCCATCTCTACTGGAAAACCATTGCCAATAAAATCCTTAGAGCTAGTTATTACTGGCCCACCCTTTTCCAAGATGTCCACAAAATGATAGTTGCCTGCCACAATGGCCAAATCTTTGAGGGAAAAAGAAAACTCCTTCCTTTACCTTTACAACCAATCACTGTTGAAGCTCCTTTTCAACAGTGGGGCCTAGACTTCATTGGGGAAATCCATCCTGCTTCATCTGCCCAACATAGATGGATACTCACAGTCACTAACTATTTCACTAAATGGATAGAATCCATCCCTTCTAGGAATGCCACAGACTTGGTTATCATAAAATTCCTTGAACACCATATCCTATCTAGATTTGGCTTCCCTAGGAAAATTATCACTGACAATGTTGTTGCATTTGGTTCCAAAAGGATGATTGATTTTTTCCACAGGTATCAAATTGCACTTGGTCATTCTACTACTTATTACCCTCAAGGTAATGGGCTGGAAAAATCATCAAACAAGAGTTTGGTGACCATCATCAAGAAGCTGCTGGAAGAAAATAAAAAATCATGGCATAATAAGTTAGTGCATGCTTTATGGGCAGACAGATTGAAAATAAAGAAATCCATTAGAATGTCTCCCTATCAACTTTTTTATGGAGCAGATGCAGTATTCCCTACCAGTTTGGGAGTACTAGTGATAAAATTGTTCCAAGAAATACAATCAGAGGAAGATAGCATGGTAAGGAGGATCAATTAGACCATACACCTCCAACAAACAAGGGAAGAAGTCTATAACAGAGCTCATAAAGTGCAAGAGAACATCAAAAAGTTGTTTGATAAAGGGACAAAGGTCTGTGACTTCAAAATTAGGGACAAGGTACTCAAATGGGACTCTAGGAGAGAGGATAAGGGTAAGCATGGCAAGTTTGACAATTTATGGCAAGGCCCTTACATCATTCAATCTGCCATTGGTCCCAATGCATTTTTTCTACAAGAATTGGATGGTACATATCTGTTTGGGGGTCCTGTCAATGGAAGGATGCTCAAGCATTATTTCTGCTAAAGTTCAGTTTAAAATTTTCACTTCCATTGTAAATACCATTGCTTTGTTTTGTTTGGAAAAAGAAAAATATGTATACAAAAAAATAGAAAGGAAAGGTTCAAACAAGCTCAAATATTGAACCTATGAAGTTCAAAAAGAATGGCTCAAATTAGATCAAAACCTGAGCCAGAAGAAATGGAAACGCTGGTTCTAACATGCTCAAAACTTGAACCAGCAAAGAAAAGAAGAAGAAACCGCTCTAACAAGATCAAAACCAGAGCTGGAATGAAGAAAGAAAGGTGACTCTAAAAAGCTCAAAATTTGAGTCACAAGAAGAAGGAAGGATGCTCTTAATTTTCAGAATTTCAAGCCTTCCCAATTTTGTTTCAATTTTTTGCAAAGTTTCAGTTCATGTGTAGCTTGTCTTTATGCCATAAACCCATAGCAAATCAGACAGTCTAATCCTGGTTTGGTTGTGTTTCAGTTTCTATTTTAGAATGTAGAGAATGAAAATCTACGAGACAGTTTAATCCTGGCAGATATTAGTTTAGGTAAAGAAGCTATGAGTCTAGTTGTTTAATCTAGTCTCATGGAGGAATAAGGGTAGAACTAGATTATATTTTTATTTTAATAAAAATGATGATGTGAAAGGTCTGCAAGTCTAAATGCACCTTGAAGAAAAAATGTTAAGATAGTAGGATGGGTAGGTAGTTGTTTGCGGAGTATTGTTGTTGATATAATGCTTTTCACTCATGTAGCATCTAATCAAAGAAGAAAAATATGGTCAAGGACCAGTCTCTGGCATACTTCCAAAGATTATATTTGAGATTCTTGACACCTTCAAAAATATGCCATCCCCATGTGGAGCCACTGTTAGCCACCTATAATATATTGTCAAAGCAAATAGGTGGCTAAATATGTTTCTGAGCCTTTAAGAGAAACATTTCCTTGGTAAATATATCATTCTTGAAGCCTCCATGTGTCTTCTATCCTTCAAAATTATCTTCATTGTTGTTTCCATTGATGAGCCCTACTTTTTTGCGAGAGAGACTGCTTTTAAAAGGCCTCCATTTGCTCCATTTCACTCCCACAAAATCCCCATTTTTCACCCTTATTCCCTTCAACTCCCCTATAACCCTTCATTTAACCTCTAAATCTTCCTAAATCCCTTTTTTAAACCGCATATTTTCCTTTATTTGGTTTAAAAATCCTCCTTTTTACTTATCAAAACCCTTCATTTGGCCTTAAAATCCTTGTTTTTTGGCCTAAAACACCCTTTTGCATTATAAAGTTTTTTAGCCCCCAAGGGTTTATGGCTTTTAAACCCCCCACCTCATATGACTATAGCCTCACAATAAGGCACTAAAGGGCCAAGAAACCCATGTTTAAACCTTGTCTTCTATTTATTTTATTATGTCCTGATGTTATGGTTTGAAATAAATCAAGACCGTTGATCTGCAGAGATCAACGGCCATTGGGCACCCTTCCTCCACTCGTTCACCCGCTCAAACGCTCCTCATACATTTCATCTTTGAATCCCCGTCACCCGATCATCAGATCTGATGGTTCACACTTAAACCATTGTTCACCCCGTGACAAGCCACCTTATGTCACTACCAGGCCCCACCATATGTTCTTCCCACACACATTACTGCCTATCGTGTGCAACCTGCACCATCCAATCTGACACTCCAGATTCAATGGTCGCTATCCAATATCGCGCAATTTTTGTGCCCAGAGTTTAACGTTTCAAAATTGTGCGATAAAATCGATTTCAGGAATCCGTGTGTCAGTCGCTCTATGGAATCGTGTTTTTTTTTGGCAATACCGCCTCCCCCCCCATTTCGCCGCGCGAAAAACATTCTCGGTTTTCTACCAAACCGCTACCCTCTGCATCGTTTCCTTTCGCATTTTTTCCCAGCCGTCGATCTCTGAGATCGGACGGTTCTGATTTAATCTTGCCCCCATCCATTCTCCACCTAATCTCCCAAATGACTTCACCAACAAATCTCCACCATTGATTGTTATAATCCAACGGCTCCTATTTGATGTCGTGCCCAAACCTCCATATACACCCATTAGCTGCTCTGCCAGGATTTTCCCCCATTTTTCTGCTGCGCTCACATTTTCCCTCACTGCTCCTCCACCCTCACAAGCCTTCGAAGCAGTCATCCCCACTCCCGCTAGATTTTATAATGTGTTTTTATTTTTTTGTAGGTTTCAAAGTGGTAATGAATCCATACAGTCTTCACAGTCACAGACAGGTGACACATAACACAGAAGGACCATCACAGAGCTGAAGATCACAGAGGAAGAAATCCCTGAGAAGGTTTAAAACATGTTTTATTGAAGATCAAGTTATTAACCATAACATAAAGCCTCCAGCGCCACTGTAACCTGTATATTCACACAAACATATCAACAGAAGTTTAAAGTGTATCAGAAAGAGATTAAAATATTATTGCATAATGTTGAAGACTTAATGCTTATATCCAATGTTTAGAGAGATAAAGGACACATATGAAGACCCGAAGATGATCAAGGAGGCTTAATGAAGCCTAAAGCACACATCAAGCCATATCAGTGATTCAATATCAGCAGAACGTTCTTTCTCCAAGAAAGGATTAGACACACGACCTACTCCATTCTCCTCCAACCATCCTGGTAGTTATTACACTGAAAAAATTCCTAAAACTATCAGGACAATAGTTCTGAAGGCATGGAAGACCTGTGAGACAATCTTCACCTTACTATCTCATAGTATAAACAGAGTACCAACAGCCAGATAGTACTCCAAAGGAACATACCTGAAGTTATTGTCAATCTGACAAAAACTTCTGAATCGACTAAAGGGTACTGAAAGTTAATGTAAAGTTATTAAACAGAATGGGCTTCGAAGACATTTCTCCCTCTGTTTTAATGAATCATTTAAATCCTATCTACCACTACTATTACTCATTCACCTATAAGAACTCATCAAAAATGTTGGTTGGTTGTTGGAAAATCACTAATTGTAATTTGTTTTACTGAGTTAGAGTTCTGTGAGTAGTGGTTGTAAATAGGTTGGGAGATGATTTCTGGATGATATCAAGCTATTGGACAAGAATGTATGTGACTAGTTTTTCTCTACTAATATGACAAGCATGTTCATTGGATCCTGATCTAAATCAGTGGTGATGTGTCGCTCCTTTGTTATTGTTTCCCTCATTTTTACATTTTGTTTCATTTTCTCTAATAAGAAGCTGTAAATTTAGCTTAGGACATACTGCTGCAAGTACCCTAATGCTTCCTTCATTTTCTTATCTTTAATTTTTTCTGCTATTCGTGTATCTTAGAACAAATTCAACATAGTTTAACCAATATAGAAGTTGGTTTGTCCATTCTTACTGATGTATGAATTTAGAATTTGTTTCTTGGATGTTCTTGTTTGGTTTCAGCTGAAAGAATTAGGAAACATGGAGATTTAGAGTTAGCCCTATCCCCTAGGTTCATTTTCCAACAGTTAGCCTTTCTAAGATCCCTTTGAGTTGAATGCCAAAAGAAGAGAAGGTTAAAATTCTTTCTCTGATCTTAGACTTCACTCTATGTTTGAACTTAAGTGTTTTCTACTGTCTGAAAGTATTCAGGAGGACTACTGGATTGTTGTCTTTGGAGTTAGCCTCATTAGAAGTTTTGATCATAGAGGTATAAGGTATGCCCTATCCCTTGACTTACTCCAAAGTGGTCACCTTGGAAGGTTTTCCTTGTCATTCCCATTCATTTCCTTATTCTTTCATCCCATACTATCATCTTCAGAGATCCTCTGTTTTAGTACGACCAGCTCCCTTTTGAAAGCCTTGGATATTTGAATTGCAAGTAAACCCTTTTATGACCCCATTTCCCAATGGTCTTGTGTTCTCTTTGAACTATCTCCCCATGGACAAAAATCCTTCACTACTCATTTCCTTTACCTTACACTAAACCCTTCTTTCATGTTTCCCAACTAAACAAACAAAACAAAAACCCTTGTGTCCTATAACTAGCCTAACACCTTAAATTGAATTTCAAAATATTTATTTCTTTACCCTTATAGAGATATCCATCTCCGGATCTAAGAGGGCTAGATCCTAAGATCCCAAAGTGGTTTGATGTTGTCTTGTCATTTGGTATTGCCAAACTGCCAAAGCATAGGAAATCTCAACACACAGTACCTAGCTTTAATGAAATTCTCGATGGATTTGATCCCAAAATGGCCTACCAACTCGAGGAAAAGGAATACCTCACATTAGAATATATGCAACAAGGGGCAGTGAATGTTGAGGCAAATTTGATTTCCAAAAGAGCTAGGATGAGAAACGAAAAGAAAGTAACATATAGAAACGACACGACACCTTCCACATCTGATTCAAATTCAAAATATCTAGCCAAGAATATGGATAGGCTAGAAAGAATGGTGGAGAGGTTGTATGTCAAAACAAATTCTTAGAATAGGAACCACCCTCAAAATAAGAACCAGAACTTTAGGATAAACCCCCCTCAGATTAGACAAAGAGATATTGATCAACAAATCAGACCTCTTTTTCAAGAAAATTATGTTGATGAAGATGAGGGGATGATAGAAGAGCCAGAGGGAACTGATATAACCATTCTGAGAGTAAGTAATAAAGACCCTGCCTTTTTCACAAAGGATGTCCAGGCCACATATACATATGATGATAATGAAGGCTTAGAATATGAAGACTATAGGCAAGGCTTTGAGAATGCCATCATGTAGATCCATAGACAATATGACCTCAGAAACAAAAAGAAACAAGAAACTCGTTGGGAAAAAATACCGAGAGGGGGGGGGGGGGTGAATCAAGATTTAGATCCCACCTAATTTTTTTTACTTTTTCTTTATCTAAAACCCATACACTACTTTACTGAACCCAACTCGTGTATACATGTGGATATCCTTAATAAAACTTGCGTATTACCAGAGATCTCATTATGAAGATAATTCTTTACTTAGATCATTGCATCATTCCTTCATTAGATGTTTAGTAAGCAGTAAACATGTGCAGTAAGAACATAATAAATCATCACACATAAGCAACACACATGAACACCAGGATTTAAGGTGGAAACCCAATTCAGGAGAAAACCACCACTTTCATCGTCTCTATCTTCAATATTTATTATAAAGAAAACTTCTTACAACCATGTACTGGCGCAGACTCATACCAGCACGCAGGCACCCACCTGCAGAAGGCTACAACCTTCTTTGTTTACTGGGCCTTCTCCCCGGAAGGGAGCTACAACCCCTACTCTCATTTACCAAATTCTCTCTCCCCGAAGGGAGCTACTACCCCCTGCTCTCGTTTACCAGCCTCTCCTGGAAGGGAGCTACTACCCCCTGCTCTCGTTTACCAGCTACCATTGGAAGGGAGCTACAACCCCCTCACTGAAGGCTTCGACCCTCAGCACCACCATGGACCACGTTTTATCAATTTTCATACTGGATCCATCATCTTCCATGCAACATACCTTGTAGGCCACTTTTCATCAGATTTTCAGACTGGACCCACTCCACTCATTTAAGATCAACTTACATTAAACTGAAACTTATAACCTCATCAATTCATTCATTGAATCATCAACTAATCATCCAACAACTTGATCTTTAATCAACATAATCAACAACATAATCAACATTCAAACAACCCAGATCTGTATGAATACATCATTGACAGATAACAGTAAAACAGTAGAATAGATCAAACATTTCATTCCACTTACTTCAGAAAAACCCTAGATTCCATACGCGCTTTTACTTCACTGAACCTGCGTATATACGCGCTTTCATAGAAGCAAACATGTGTATACATCTGCACATATTTCAGAACTAATCTCAAATTCCATACGCGCTTTTGCTGAAACTAACCTGCGTATGCACGTGCTTTTTCTGAAGCGATCCTGCGTATAGATCTGTAAATTTTCAGGACTATGCACCTCTTCAGAACAGATAACTCAGATCTCCTCCTTTACTTCAGCAAAGAATCGCCAGATCACAGATCTAAACATTTCATAAATAGATCTAGACAATACATGGTCATTTTAGATCTAGAGATCTCTCTTCATCATTTTCTTCATCCATCATTGTATTCATAGGTGCATTATATGTTCAGATCTATTAATGAACTATAACCCATTCCATGCAGATATCCTTTAGAGTGAAGTACTAATTCAATACCCAGACACATGCACACCCTTGCACTATGATCTTTTTCTCCTTATATAGATTTAGCCTTTGTCAATACCATGAGCCAAAACCACACAACTTCCGATGGTATTCCTGGAAGGGATCAAATAGATAATCCAGTGCTCAATATTGTGGGCCAATACCATGGTAATGTCCCTTGGTTTTATAAATTTAGAGCGCAAATAGGCATACGTTACTTGGCGCGTACTTTTCCGCATACATATGCTACTTTGCCTTTACAAACCCGCGTATGCTTTGTGACATACCATTTTCATCATTGCTTTGGCCCTTACAGGAATTCCTTTCTCCATTACATTTGAACTACTCTGTAGATACATCAGATTTACATCATTAACAAATAGGACAAGTTAGTTTCCATCGAGGACAACTTCATCAAGTAGGTTGCCATCAAGGACAACACTCTGCATCATATTGCCAACAATCTCCCCCTTTGGACTTGATGGCAACCACGATGGTGTTTGATCACCACAACAGATAAATACATTGATTCAAACACCATGATACTCTCCCTTTGACATCAAGGGCAACGGGCGGATCAAAACCAACACACTCACCCCCTTTTCTCCTCATGTAGAAGAAGCGTTCTGCAGATCTGATGTATACTGAAGTGACCAAGCTCCCCCTGAGTTCATGCTGAATCTTCAAACATATTTTCCAAAGAAGTACATGACTCTATGACTTTCCTATCACCAATGACTCATACTTACAACAAATATCCAACCAAGTGGATTTACATATGAGACTCAAGTACCCAACCAAGTGGGTTTACACATTTCAACTCAGCTACCCAACCAAGTGGGTTTACAAAATTTGACAAGTCCTTACATGACCGAATATTACAATTTTACATCATGGGTCTCAACAAGACCTTTTCATCAAAATACACATATGACCATTTATGACCAACACCAGAAATTCCTCAAGAAAGAGATCATTTTTCAGAATCAACATAATGCCAACAATACATCCTCTCCACATGACCAATGCTCACCCTTAGCTTTCAGCATTCCTAACACTTTCAACAACAAATCATTAGGCATCTTCATTTAATCGTAGAATGAAAATGTAACAAATATGAGAGCCGAAACATCACCATAGATACCCAACAAAGACTACAACCGTGTGCACAATGTCGACCAGGGAAAATTGTCAGCAACCACCCATACGCGGATATCTGTGTATAAAATCGCGTATATACGCGACTATCCTTTAGGAAATACGCGTATCCAATTTAATCTTCTGATTTTAAGCAGATCTGATCTTCTGAAAGGTAGAGACAACTCCCAGCTTCTGTTTGAGATATTCGAATGCTTCCCTGGAATATATGAGAGAAGAAAGATAGGACAATGTAACTGTGTTTTCAAGTGTCATCCAACAGTTGTAGCATAAGCACATCAGTAACCAAGCCTTTAGACTCTTTGCAGCATCAACAAATTCTTCCCAATAGGAATTATCATACCAGAACAACTTCATCAATAGACAATATGTGTCAAGCAATCATCCATGTGATATGTTATCACCAAGATCTTCATGATTTATCTTTATTTTATAATCATGATGTAATATGTGTAGGAATTATGTATATAAGATCTCAACCGTGTCAAAAGTCATCAGCAACAAACTCTGCATGATCTATCCTTATCTCTGAATCACAAGACTTCCATCTCATCCATGTGTGAAAACAAAAGATACTCTTTAGCAAAAAGCAATTAGGGATCATCCATAATCTTATCATAAGAAACCATGTATCATGTCACCATCATTTAAGCATGAGTATTACAAGAACTAAGGAATAAGTAGATAAAATGCCAACAATGTAGTCATTAGTAGTTAGACTGATGCTCCCCCTGAACTTGTGCTCCTGTTCTTGAGCCATCTCATTGTTTTCCTTAATAGAAAAGCATACGCTTCTGTCTCCAAAGGAACTCGTGTGTATACGCGGCTTTAGTTCATGAAACCCGCGTATAGAAAGTGAAATACAGAAAAATTTCACTCCTTCATCTCCCCCTGAACTTATGCCACCTGTACCTGTCTTCTTCACATTAGATGCACTATCAGAAATAAACATAACCAGAATTACCAAACCAACCATGGGAATCACCATATATTGCTCTCCCTGTGATGATACATTACTAATTCCTCTAATGTATCTCACATCACTCCTGCAGTCATTATGAGAAGTAAGCTTTAGAAGCGGATGACTACAGTAGGGTCAATATTCCCTACGTTTCTGACTGGTCCTCCTTCTTTTTCCAGCTTTGCTTGAAATTTATTTTTGTGTGCTGAAAATTATCCAATTTCTCAGATCTGTTCATCCTGCATTCTTTTTCTACATGTCCATACTTGTTACAAGCATAACATCTTGCGTGACCATAAATGTAAGCATAGGGGTCATAATGTGTTTTTCTATTCTTTCTTCTATTGCAATCGGTTGCTTTATGACCATACTTGATGCATGAAAAACAATATCCCTTAAAGAAACCTGAGTACCTTTCTCTGTAGAATCTGTTTGTTTGTGACTGAAACAATATGCTTCTGCAATTGGCTGCAACATGCCCATAATTATTACATTTAAATCATTCAACATTATTGATCAAAGGAGGGAATGATTTCTTTTGAGAGCTCATGATTGTCGGTTGACCTTCTGTTTCTTGCAACACTTCAAGTTTTGCATTGATATCCTTTGAATCTTTAGCACTTCCTTGTGAACTAGATTCTCCTTTAATAGTTTCATGAAAACCAAGACCAAATTTAATAGAAGGAGACCTTTGACTACTAAGAATATTGTCCAGAATCTTAGTACTATCTTGAAACCTCAAGAGTTTATCTTTTTCTTCTAATTTACCTTTCAAAATATTTACCTCAACCTCCAATCTTTGGCATTGATTCTTCATACTATCTTCAACCCTTCTTCCTTCTTCTACTTGATCATTCAATCTTAGAATATCTTCTTTCAACCCATTTTATTGTTCTTCAAATGTTTGTAGAAGTTCTTCATTCTTCTTATTTTATTTTTCGAGATCTGCTTTCAGAGAGATGATTTTTGCTTCAAGTCCTTCATTGTGATTGGTTACTTCATCGTGCAGTCTTTGATATATTTCTATCTGTCCCTTCATTGATTCTATCTGTCCATTCATTCTAGAGATCATATCTTGGTAGATAGATTCCTTCCTTTTAAACGGATCTTCATCATTGATTTTAAGATTTGCTTCTAGACTTATATTGTTACTTTCACTATCTTCACCATTGCATGCACAGGAAAGTGAATCACAAGAACAACAATCAATACCTGTTTCAACTTCTTCATTTTCTGCTACACATGTTTTCTGAGATATCTCCTTTCTTTGAATAGCCTTCTTCTTTTGGTTCCTTCCCATTGCGACGGATCTCCTTCAACCGATCAAGCTTCCGCAGAAGAACTTGCTTTGATACCAATTGTTGGGAAAAATACTGAGAGGGGGGGGGGGGGTGAATCAGTATTTAGATCTTACTGAATTTTTTTTACTTTTTCTTTCTCTAAAACCCATACGCTACTTTACTGAACCCAACTCGCATATACACGCGGATATCCTTCATAGAACTTGCGTATTACCAGAGATCTCATTATGCAGATAATTATTTTACTTAGATTATTGCATCATTCATTCATTATATGTTTAGTAAGTAGTAAACATGTGCAGTAAGAACAGAATAAATCATCACACATAAGCAAAACACATGAACACCAGGATTTAAGGTGGAAACCCAATTTGGGAGAAAACCACCGCTGCCGTCGTCTCAGTCTTCAATATTTATTATAAAGAAAACTTCTTACAACCATGTACTGGCGCAGACTCATACCAGCACGCAGGCACCCACCTACAGAAGGCTACAACCTTCTCTCGTTTACCAACTTCTACTAGAAGGGAGCTACAACCCCCTGCTCTCGTTTACCAGCCTCTCCTGGAAGGGAGCTCCTACCCCCTGCTCTTGTTTACCAGCCTCTCCTGGAAGGGAGCTACTACCCCCTGCTCTCCTTTACCAGCCACCACTGGAAGGGAGCTACTACCCCCTCACTGAAGGCTTTGACCCTCAGCACCTCTGCGGACCATGTTTCATCAATTTTCATACTGGATCCAACAGCTTCCACACAACACATCTTGTAGGCTACTTTTCATCAGATTTTTAGACTAGACCCACTCCACACATTTAAGCTCAACATACATCAAAATGAAACTTATGAATCATCAACCAATCAACCAACAACTTGATCTTTAAATCAACATAATCAATATTCAAAAAACCCAGATCTGTATGAATACATCATTAACAGATAGCAGTAAAACAGTAAAACGGATTAGACATTTCAATCCACATACTTCAACAAAACCCTAGATTCCATATGCACTTTTACTTCACTGAACATTCGTATATACGCGCTTTCATAGAAACAAACCTGCGTATACATCTACACATATTTCAGAACTAATCTCAAATTCCATACGCGCTTTTGCTGAAACTAACCTGCGTATGCACGCGCCTTTTCTGAAGCGAACCTGCGTATAGATCTATAACTTTTCAGGACTATGCAGCTCTTCAGAACAAATAACTCAAATCTCCTCCTTTACATCAGCAAGGAATTTCCAGATCACAGATCTAAACATTTCATAAACAAATCTAGACAATACATGGTCATTTCAGATCTAGAGATCCCTCTTCATCATTTTCTTCATCCATCATTGTATTCATAGGTGCATTATATGTTCTTGAGCCCACAATGAACTGTAACCCGTTCATGCAGATATAATTCAAGAGTGAAGTATTCATTCAATACCCAGACACATGCACACCTTGCACTATTATTCTCTTCTCTTTATATAGGTTTAGCCTTTATCAATACCATGAGTCAAAACCACTCAACTTCTGATGGTATTCCTGTACGGGATCAAATAGATAATCCAGCGCTCAATACTATGGGCCAATACCATGGTTATGTCCCCTGGTTTTATAAATTTACAGTGCAAATAGGCATACGCTACTTGTCACGTACATTTCCACGTACATACGCTACTTCTCCTTTACAAACCCGCGTATGCTTTGTGGCATACCATTTTTGTCATTATTCTGGCACTTACTGGAATTTCTTTCTCTGTTACTTCTGAGCTGCTCTGTAGATACATCAGATTTACATCATTAACAAATAGTAGGTTGCTATCCAAAGAAAACTCATCAAGTCAGTTACCATCAAGAAAAACTTCATCAAGTATGTTTCCATCAACTTTATCAAGTAGGTTGCCATCAAGGACAACACTCTGCATCATATTGCCAACATATTACAGATGGAGAAATATTTTGATCTAAATAATGTGAAAAACACACAAAAAATATGCATTGCAACTTTATATTTAGAAAAAAATACAATTGTATGGTATCGAGGCCTTTTCTCCCGTAAAAAATTGTCACTTGGTCATTTTTTACAGAGGAATGATAGCAAATTATGAGGATACAAAGAGAAACACCTTTTTAAGCCAATCAATAAATCACAAACAAAAGGGTTCACTAGTGGAGCACATTGAGGACTTCCAAAAATTGAATATAAGGGTAATTGATATTCCAAAGGAACACATGATTGATGTCTTCATAGGGACTTTAAAGGATAACATCCAACATGAGGTTCTTGTTTGGGAACCTGATTCATTGGAAAAGGGATTTAGGTTGGAAAGAAAAATTGAATGTAACATTATGGCGACAAGGAAGCCTACCACTCACAGCTATAAATATGGAAGTGTTTCTACGCCTACATTTCCACAACCTACAAGGTTGACACCATAAAAATTGGAAGAAAAAATAGCAAAAGGGCTTTTCTACAGTTGTGATAGCAAATACAATAAAGGCCATAAGTGTGCTGAGAAGAAATTATTTTACATAAATTATGAAGAGGAGGAAGCAAATGAACAAGAAACTTCAAAATAAGAGGATATACACAAGGATCCAACCCTAGAAGAAGAAGAAATGAGTCCGACCATATCGTGTAATGCATTGGCGGGAATTACCACTCCTCAAACTCTCAAGATAGAAGGAAATATCAAGAAGAAAAAAGTAATAGTGTTGATTGATTCGAGTAGTACCCATAATTTAATTCATTGCAAGGTAGCCAAGGAATTGAATTGTTTCATATACCCAGCACCATAATGTCAAGTGAAGGTTGCAAATGGAGGAACTATAAATTTCTTTGGAAAATGTCATAATATCAAGCTAACCATGGGGGAATATGTATTGAATAGTCCAATTATTTCCATTCCAATAGGAGGTGTTGATGTTGTACTAGGAGTACAAGGGTTACAATCTTTGGGGATGATATCTTTTAATTTTCAAGAATTTTTCTTGAATTTTTTTTCGAAAGGAAAGGACGTCGAATTACAAGGTATTGCAAGGATGCGAGGAAAGATAATAATCTCTAATGTCATGACAAAGATTTTTAAGAAAGAACAATGAGGCGTAATTGCATAATTATTCTCACTAGAAGTTCCAACATCAAAATAATATATTTCTCCAAAAATCCAAAAAGTCTTGGACAATCATTCCATGGTGTTTGAAACTCCCAAAGGACTCCCACCTATTCGTGATCATGATCATGCTATTCATTTGATTCCAGGAAGTGTTCCTCCAAACATCAAGCCTTATAGATATTCTTATTTCCAAAAGAGAGAAATTGAACGTATGATCGGAGAAATGTTAGAGACTGATATAATTCAACCTAGACAAAATTCTTGCTCTGATCCAGTAGTATTGGTGCATAAGAAGGATGGATCATGGCACATGTGTCCAGATTATATGGAGCTCAATAAGATCACTATTAAAGGTAAATTTCTCTGTTAGGTCCCTATATCACTAGTATAGCCCCTTATTATTGTTAGTGTAAACCCCTTATTGTTATTATTGTACCCTTGTAACCCCCATTTTGTTATTATTGTGCCCTTAAATTGTTATTGTTAGGTCGGCTAGGATTACATTGTGGCCCACTAGGATTACATTATGGCCCCATGGACTCCTATATATAGAAAGGAGGTTTTGTAAATTGTATCATCCAAGAATTGTTCATCTATGTAATGTATTGGAGGTTGCCCCCTCGAAGTGGCTTATTTATAAGGCGTTCATATCTCTTTTCTTCTATTTTTGGAGCTGGTTACACAACATTTGGTATCAAAGCTTTGGATTCTAGGGTTTCGCTGCTCCAAACAGGTCATCGTGGAATTTTCGCTATAACTTTTTTTCTACGAAGTTTCAGAAGCTAAAATTTTTAGGGTGCGAAGAAAACATCCTGAGGAAGCTTGTAGAAAAATTTCAGAGTTTGGTTCGCAATAATTTCGGCGATATGATCTGTGGAAGTCAGGTATTTTTTCAGGCTCCTAAACAAGTCATCGTGGAATGTGCGCTATAAATTTGTTTCTACGAAGGTTCAGAATCTGAAATTCATATAGTGCGAAGCTGAAATCTTGAGGAAATTCATCAAAAAATTTTAGAGCTTGGTTCGCAATATTTTTGGAGATATGATCTGTGGAAGGTAGTGCTTTTTCAGGCTCCTGAATTTCATCTAAAAGAGGTGATCGTGGGAAAATTTCAATAACTCTCTCTCTGAAGATTGGATTGGAGTGTCGTAAAAAGTGGTCGCAAGTACACGGCCTGTAGTTTCTTGGCTATCAATTTCAGAGACAAAGGAAACAACAGTGACATGTGGCAAGTCGTACAAGTTCGCTCCACTGAACCAGTCCAGAATTAGGTCATTGTGGGAGATTGGACACAACTTTGTCTTGGAGAATCAAAATCAGGTCATATCTGTGGCATTTGAAAGAAGCTTCAGATGGCTACTACAGGGCTGAATTTCAGATATCGAAGATTTTCAATTACATAGATAATTCAATTTCAATATCGAGCTCCTAAAAGATAGTAAAAGGTGTGTATTTTTTTTCCGAATTTTATAAGTCTTGTTTGAAGAATCAAGTTGAATTGATTCCAAGGGCATCTTGTAGAATAGATATCAATATTGGATTCTAAAATGGCCCCTAAAAATAATTCAACACCCATTAAGCCTTCAGAAGGCTCTACTATGACTCATGAAGATGAATAATTGCAACATGATCTATCAAAATTACAAGAGCAAATGCAACAGTTTTCACTCTCGCAAAGAGCAACAAAAAATGAAATGGAAGTTTTGAAGAAAGGCATGGAAGTGAAGATGGACGGTTTTAAGAAAGGCATGGAAGCTAAAATGGATGGCGTGGAAGCTAAGATGGATGGCGTGGAAGCTAAGATGGATGACATGAAAGACAACATGGAAAACATGAAGAGTGATCTAAAAGCATACATGGAAGGTTTGATGACAAGCTTAAAACCAGAAATGATTCCTAATGGCGGAAATATAGGAGAAGAACCTCATGATGAGAACAAAATAAATGTTAATCGTGATTTCATAAACTCGAATGTTAGTGGGAAGAACCACCATATTCCAAAAATGGATATGAGGAAGTTTGATGGAAAGGATCCTGTAACATGGATACTACAGATGGAGCAATATTTTGATCTCCATAACGTGCAAACACACAAAAGGTACGCATTGCAACTTTACATTTAGAACAAAATACATTTGTATGGTATCGATGGCTTTGCTCCCGTAAAAAAATTGTCACTTGGTCAATTTTTACTGAGGAAATGATAGCACATTATGAGGATACAAAGAGCAACACCTTCTTTACCCAATTGATAAATCTCAAACAAAAGGGTTTAGTGGGGCAGCACATTGAGGACTTCCAAAAATTGAATATAAGGGTAACTGATATTACAGAGGAACACCGGATTGATCTCTTCCTAGGCACTTTAAAGGATAACATCCAACATGAAGTTCGCGTTTTGGAACCTGATTCATTGGAGAAGGCATTCAGGTTGGCAAGAAAAGTTGAATGTAAAATTATGGCGACAAGGAAGCCTACCACCCAATTCTATAAAGAAGGAAGTGTTGCTACGCCTAGATTTCCACAACCTACAAGGTTGACACCACAACAATTGGAAGAAAAAAGAGCAAAAGGGCTTTGCTACAGTTGTGATAGCAAATACACTAAAGGTCATAAGTGTGCTGAGAAGAAATTATTTTACATAGATTTTGAAGAAGAAGAAGAAAATGAACAAGACGAGGATATACACCAGGAACCACCCCTAGAAGAGGAAGAAATGAATCCGACCATATCGTGTAATGCACTGGCAGGAATTACCACTCCTCAAACTCTCAAGATAGAAGGACATATAAAGAATAAAAGGGTAATAGTGTTGATTGATTCAGGTAGCACCCATAATTTTATTCATTATAAGGTAGCCAAGGAATTAAATTGTTTCCTATACCCAGCACCAGAATGTCAAGTGATGGTTGCAAATGGAGGAACTATAAATTGCTCGGGAAAATGCCATAATATCAAGCTAACCATGGGGGAATATGTATTGACTAGTCCAATGCTTGCCATTCCTATGGGAGGTGCTGATGTTGTACTAGGAGTACGATGGTTACAATCTTTGGGGACGGTAGCTTTTAATTTTCAAGAACTTTTCTTGAAATTTTTTTCAGAAGGAAAGGAATTCGAATTACGAGGTATTGCGGGGAAGCCAGGAAGGATAATAAGCTCTAATGTCATGACAAAGCTTCTAAAGAAAGAACAGCGAGGCGTAATTGCACAATTATGCTCACTAGAAGTTCCAACATCAAAATCATCTATTTCTGCACATCTCCAACAAGTCTTGGACAATCATTCCAAGGTGTTTGAAACTCCCAAAGGACTCCCACCTATTCGTGATCATGATCATGCTATTCATTTGATTCCAGGAAGTGTTCCTCTAAACATCAGGCCTTATAGATATCCTTACTTCCAAAAGAGCGAATTGAACGTATGATTGCAGAAATGTTAGAGGCGGGTATAATTCAACCTAGTCAAAGTTCTTTCTCTGCTCCTGTAGTATTGGTACACAAGAAGGATGGATCATGGCGAATGTGTCCAGATTATAGGGAGCTCAATAAGCTCACCATTAAAGACAAATTTCCCATTCCTTTGATTGATGAATTATTGGATGAATTACATGGAGCAATTTATTTTACCAAGTTGGATCTTCGTTCAGGATATCATCAAATTAGAATGAAGACCGAAGATATTCCAAAAACAGCATTTCGAACTCATGAGGGTCATTATGAATTTTTGGTCATGCCTTTTGGCCTTACCAATGCACCTTCTACATTTCAAGGGTCGATGAATTCCATTTTCAAACCCTTCCTTAGAAAATTTGTGCTAGTATTTTTTGATGATATACTAATCTACAAAAGGTCTTGGAAGGATCATGTTCAACATGTTGATAGGGTGCTCAAACTATTGCAGGAGAAACAATTATATGCAAAAACATCCAAATGTTTCTTTGGAGTACAAGAGGTGGAATATCTGGGTCATATCGTATCTCACGAGGGTGTTAAAGTAGACCCTAACAAAATTAAAGCCATTAAGGAATGGAAAGTCCCCACAACCATAAAGCAGTTGCGAGGATTTCTCGGGTTAACATGGTATTATCACAAGTTTGTTAAGAATTATGGGAGAATAGCAGCACCTCTAACAACATTATTGAAGAAAGATGCATTTTCATGGACTCCTGAAGCAACCAAGGCCTTTGAACGTCTTAAAGAGGCAATGTGCCTAGCACCGGTCTTAGCTACACCAGACTTCACAAAAACCTTTATTGTGGAATGTGATGCCTCAGGAAATGGAATTGGTGCAATTTTAATGTAGGAAGGAAGACCCATTGCTTTTGAAAGTCGTCCAATCAAAGGAAAGTATTTACAGAAACCTATTTATGAGAAGGAAATGTTAGCAATACTGCATGCACTAAAGAAATGGCGAACTTACCCAATGGGAAGACACTTCAAGGTAAAAACTGATCATGATAGTCTTAAACACTTTTTGGAGCAAATACTATCTTCAGAAGAGCAACAAAAATGGGTCACAAAGATGTTGGGTTATGACTTTGAAATAATCTACAAAAAAGGAAAGCTTAATGTTGTTGCAGATGCACTCTCAAGAAAGAATGAAGAGGTGGAAGCATTGCTTTGTGCTATTTCTATTATCCAACCAGATTGGATAACCGAAGAAAGAGATGAATGGAAGAAGGAAAAAGATGTATGGACACTCATTCAAAAGTTGCAGCAAGATCCTAGTACATCTGATACATTTAGTTGGAAAAATGATTCCTTATGGTACAAAGATCGCTTATATCTTTGTAATAATTCCCAACTAAAACGAAAGATTCTTCTGGAATTGCACACTTCTCCTTTAGGAGGACACTCAAGATTTTAAAAAACTTACCACAGGGTGAAGAAAGAATTTCTTTGGGATGGCCTTAAATCTGATATTCAAAATTTTGTGGCGGAATGTTTGGTTTGCCAACAAAATAAAGTGGAAACAATTAAGACCCTGGGACTTCTACAACATTTATCCATTCCAAGTCAACGTTGGGAGGATATTTCAATGGATTTTATCACAGGTTTACCTAAGTCCTAAGGAAAGAGTGTCATCATGGTGGTAGTTGATAGACTTACCAAGTATGCACACTTTTGTGCATTATCTCATCCATTTAAAGCAAGTACAGTTGCTACTACATTTATGGACAGAATTCAAAAGCTATATGGAAGCCCAAGGGTTATTGTGAGCGACAAAGATCCCATTTTTACTGGAAATTTTTGGACGGAGTTATTTTCTTGTTTGGGTACTCAATTAGCTCATAGCTCATCTTATCATCCTCAATCCGATGGTCAAACCGAGATAGTAAATAAATGTTTGGAAGGATATCTTCGTTGTTTTGTATCTGATAAACAAACACAATGGGTCAAGTGGTTACCTCTCGCTGAATGGTGGTATAACACTTCCTTCCATACTGCAGCAAAAATGACCCCATTTATGGCACTTCATGGATATCATCCACCATCGATCACATCATCTTTAAGGGAAAATTCGAAGGTTCAAGCAATGGAAGATCACATCGAGCATCAGCAAGAAGTTCTCCAACTCTTAAAGGATAACCTGAATCTGGCACAAAATCGAATGAAACAACAGGCAGATCAACATCGTAGCGAGAGAAGTTTTGATGTAGGAGATTGGGTATTTTTACGGCTACAACCATACAAACAAATGCCCCTCAAGCAAGCAAAGAAGGATAATAAATTATCGCCAAAGTACTATGGTCCTTACAAGGTGTTGCAAAAGATTGGTACTATGGCATACAAATTGGAGCTTCCTGCTTCTTCGCGAGTACATCCAGTTTCCATGTTTCATGCTTAAAGAAGGTTATAGGTGAAAATCTTCCAGTTCAAACAGTATTTCCAGAACTTGATGGGGAAGGGAAAATCATATTGGAACCTGAAGCAGTCATGGAAAAAAGAACTCGACAACTACAGAATCGATCAATTTCAGAGTATCTCATCAAGTGGAAGAACTTACCCACTGAAGATTCTACATGGGAGGATGAGAATTTTATACAGAAGCACCCGGAGCTACTCAAGTGTTGAGGACAACACTTTTTTGAAGGAGAGGGGCATGTTAGGTCCCTATATCACTAGTATAGCCTCTTATTATTGTTAGTGTAAACCCCTTATTGTTATTATTGTACCCTTGTAACCCCCATTTTGTTATTATTGTGCCCTTAAATTATTATTGTTAGGTCGGCTAGGATTACATTGTGGCCCACTAGGATTACATTATGGCCCCATGGACTCCTATATATAGAAAGGAGGTTTTGTGAATTGTATCATCCAAGAATTGTTCATTTATGTAATGTATTGGAGGTCATTTCGAAGTGGCTTATTTCTAAGGCGTTCATATCTCTTTTCTTCTATTTTTGGAGCTGGTTACACAACATTCCCATTCCTATGATTGATGAATTATTGGATGAATTACATGGAGAAATTTATTTTACCAAGTTGGATCTCCATTCAGGATATCATCAAATTAGAATGAAGACTGAAGATATTCTGATAACAACATTTCAAACTCATAAGGGTCATTATGAATTTTTGGTAACACCTTTTGGCCTTACCAATGAACCTTCTACATTTCAAGGGTTGATGAATTCTATTTTCAAACCCTTCCTTAGAAAATTTGTGCTAGTATTTTTTGATGATATACTAATCTACAATAGGTCTTGGGAGGATCATGTTCAACATGTTGGCAGGGTGCTCAAACTATTGGAGGAGAAACAATTATATGAAAAAACAGCTAAATGTTTCTTTGGAGTACAAGAGGTGGAATATCTAGGTCATATTGTATCTCACGAGTATGTTAAGGTAGACCCTAAAAAAATTAAAGCCATTAAGGAATTGAAAGTCCCCACAACCATAAACCAGTTGTGAGGATTTCTCGGGTTAACAGGGAATTATTGCAAGTTCGTTAAGAATTATTTGAGAATAGCAGAACCTCTAACAACATTATTGAAGAAAGATGCATTTTCATGGACTCCTGAAGCAACTAAGGCCTTTGAACATATTAAAGAGGCAATGTGCCTACCACCGGTATTAGCTACGTCAGACTTCACAAAAACCTTTATTGTGAAATGGGATGCCTCAGGAAAAGGAATTGGTGTTGTTTTAATGCAAGAAGGAAGATTCATTGCTTTTGAAATTCGTCCAATCAAAGGAAAGTATTTACAGAAAGCTATTTTTGAGAAGGAAATGTTAGCAATACTACATGCACTAAATAAATGACGACATTACCTAATGGGAAGACACTTCAAGGTAAAAACTGATCAAGATAGTCTTAAACACTTTTTGGAACAAAGACTATCTTCAGAAGAGCAACAAAAATGGGTCACAAATATGTTGAGTTATGACTTTAAAATCATCTACAAAAAATGGAAGTTAAATGTTGTTACAGATGCACTCTCAAGAAAGAATGAAGAGGTGGAAGCATTGCTTTGTGCCATTTATATTATCCAACTAGATTGGATAACCGAAGCAAGGGATGAATGCAATAAGGACAAAGAAGTGTGGACACCCATTCAAAAGTTGCAACAAGATCCTAGTACATCTGATATATTTAGTTGAAAAATGATTCCTTATGGTAAAAATATAACTTATATCTTTTTAAGAATTCCCAACTAAAACAAAATATTCTTTTGGAATTGCACACTTCTCCTTTAGGAGGAAACTCAAGATTTTTAGAAACTTACTAGAGGGTGAAAAAATAATTTTTTTGGGATGGCCTTAAATCTTATATTCAAAATTTTATGCCAGAATGTTTGGTTTGCCAGCAAAATAAAGTTGAGATAATTAAGACCCCAAGTCTTCTACAACCTTTATCCATTACAAGTCAATGTTAGGAGGAGATTTCAATGGATTTTATCATAGGTTTACTTAAGTCCGAAGGAAAGAGTTTCATCATGGTGGTAGTTGATAAACTTACCAAGTATGCATACTTTTGTGCATTATCTCATCCATTTAAAGCAAGTACATTTTCTACTACATTTATGGAAACAATTTAAAAGCTACATGGAAACCCAAATATTATTGTAAGTGAGAGAGATCCAATTTTTACCAGAAATTTTTGGGCAGAATTATTTTCTTGTTTGGGTACTCAACTAGCTCATAGCTCATCTTATCATCCTCAATCCGATGGTCAAACTAAGATAGTGAATAAATTCTTGGAAGGATATATTCGTTGTTTTGTATCTGATAAAAAACAAAATGGGTCAAGTGGTTACCTCTCGCTGAATGCTGGTATAACACTTCCTTCTATACTGCAGCAAAAATGACCCCATTTATGGAAATTTATGAATATCATCCACCATCCATCACCTCATATTTAAGAGAAAATTCTAAGGTTCAAGCAGTGGAAGATCACATCGAGCATCAACAAGAAGTTCTCCAACTCTTAAAGGATAACCTAAATTTGGCACAAAATTGAATGAAACAACAGGAAGATCAACAACGTAGCGAGAGAAGTTTTGATGTAAGAGTCTAGGTATTTTTACGGCTACAACCATACAAACAAATGTCCCTCAATCAAGCTAAGAAGGATAATAAATTACCGCCAAAGTACTATGGTCCCTACAAGGTGTTGCAAAAGATTGGTACTATGGCATACACATTGGAGCTTCCTGATTCTTCACGAGTGCATCCATTTTTCCATGTTTCGTGTTTAAAGAAGGTTATAGGTGAAAAACTTCCAATTCAAACAATATTGCCAGAACTTGATGAGGAAGGAAAAATCATATTGGAACTTGAAGAAGTCATGGAAAAAAGAACTCGACAGCGACAAAATAAATCAATTTCAGAGTATGTCATCAAGTGGAAGAACTTACCCACTGAAGATTCTACATGGGAGGATGAGAATTTTATACAAAAGCACCCATAGCTACTCAAGCATTGAGGACAACACTTTTTTGAAGGAGAGGGGCATGTTAGGTTCCTATATTACTAGTGTAGTCTGTTATTGTTGTTAGTGTAGCCCCCTATTGTTATTGTTGTACCCCTGTAACCTCAATATTTTTATTATTGTGCCCTTGCATTATTATTGTTAGGTCTACTAGGATTATATTGTGACCCCATGGACTCCTATATATAGAAGGAGGTTTTGTCATTTGTATCATCCAAGAATTGTTCATTTATGTAATGTAAATGAGGTTTCCCCCTCGAAGTGGCTTAATTCTAAGGCATTGATCTCTCTTTTCTTCTATTTTTCGAGCTGGTTTCATAACAAGCAATCTTTCATCATCTTTCATAATTTTATACAATCTTTCTCGATCTTTCGTGATCTTTTGTGCTTTTTTGTCATATTATGCATTGTTTCGTGATCTTTAGTGATATTTTAGGATTTTTTGCAGTATTTTGTTATATTTCAAGGTCGTTTGATATATTTTAGGATGTTTTGCATTTTTTGTTATTGTTTCGTCACCTTTCATGATTTTTCCTAATCTTTCGCAATTGTTTGTCATCTTTCATGATTTTTTGCAGTCTGTTATTATTGTTCATCTTATATCGTGATTTTGAATTATCTTCTGTCATATTTCATCATATTTTAGGATGTTTTGCAATATTTTATAATATTTCGCGATCTTTCGTTATATTTCGTGATCATTCATGATTTTTGTTATATTTTGTGACATTTCATCTTTTTTCAAGATCTTTAATCATGTTTTAGGATGTTTTGTGATCTTTTGTGAGTTTTCACGATCTTTCATGGTCTTTCAAGATATTTCGTTATTTTTCATCATTTTTGCATGTTTCGTCATCTTTCAAGAACCTTCGTCATATTTTAGGATGTTTCCTTGTTTTTCTTGATGTTTCATCATCTTTCATAATTTTTTATAACCTTTCTCGATCTTTCGTGAATTTTTGTGATTTTTCGTCATATTTTGCATTGTTTCGTCATATTTTTTGATATTTTAGGATGTTTTACCGTCCTTTCTTATATTTCATGATCTTTTCTTATATTTCGTGGTCTTTTGTTATATTTTAGAATGTTTTGCTATTTTTGTTTTTATTTTGTCATCTTTCATGATCTTTCGCAATTTTTGTGATATTTGTTCATCTTTCATAATTTTTTGGAGTTTTTTTTATGATCTTTCATCATATTTCATGATTTTTCATTATCTTTCGTCATATTTAATCATATTTTTGGATGTTTTTCGATATTTCATGATCTTTTGTGATATTTCATGGTATTTCGTGATTTTTCATCATCTTTCGTGACATTTAGTCATATTTCAAGATATTTCATCATCTTTTAGGATATTTCACTGACTTTCTTGATGTTTCATCATCTTTCACAATCTTTTGTCATCCCTTTTTTATGATCTTTCTCGATATTTTCGTGATCTTCTCTAATTTTTCGTCATATTTTACATTGTTCCATCATCTTTTGTGATATTCTAGGATGTTTTGTGATCTTTTGTTATATTTCACGGTCGTTTGTTATATTTTAGGATTTTTTGTGGTTTTTTAATTTCTCCATCATCTTTCATGATCTTTCGTGATCTTTTACAATTTTTTGTGATCTTTCTTCATATTTCATATTTTTTGCGGTCTTTTATGATTTTTCATCATCTTTCATGATTTTTCATCATCTTTCGTCATATTTCATCATCTTTTATAATTTTTTGCGATCTTTCATGAGATTTTGTGGTATTTCATGATCATTCATGATATTTTGTTATCTTTCTTGACATTTCATCATTTTTAAAAATCTTTCATCATCTTTAAGATGTTTATGACCTTTCGTGATTTGTTGTGACCTTTCGTGGTCTGTCATGATCTTTCGTGATTTTTCATCATTTTCACGACGTTTTATCACATTTCAAGATCTTTTGTCATGTTTCATGACATTTCATCATTTTTAAATATTTTTCATCGTCTTTTAGGATGTTTTGTGATCTTTCGTGGTCTTATATGATCTTTCGTTATTTTTCATCATTTTCGCGATGTTTCGTCATCTTTCAAGATATTTCGTCATCTTTTAGGATGTTTGGGTGATGTTATTGATTTTTCATGATCTTTCACAATCTTTCCTCATCTTTCTCAATCTTTCCTCATCTTTTGTGATTTTTCGTCATATTTTGCATTGTTTCGTCATCTTTCGTGAGATTTTAGGATGTTTTGCGGTCTTTTGTTTTATTTTAGGATGTTTTGCAGTTTTTGTTATTGTTTCATCATCTTTCATGATATTTCATGATCTTTCGCGGAATTTTATGATTTTTCATCATCTTTCAGGATGTTTTGCCATCTTTCGTGGTATTTCATGATCCTTCATGGTTTTTCATTTTCTTTCGTGACATTTCATCATTTTTCAAGATCTTTGATCATCTTTTATGATGTTTTGTGATCTCTCGTGATTTATCATGGCGCTTCATGATCTTTCATGATTTTTCATCATCTTTCGCGATGTTTCTTAATCTTTCAAGATCTTTGATCATCTTTTAGGATGCTTTGGCGACTTTCTTGATGTTTCGTCATATTTTGCAATCTTTCGTCATTTTTAATCATTTTTTACAATCTTTCGTGATATTTTAAGATGTTATTCTATCTTTTGTTATATTTCGTGTTATTTTGTTATATTTTAGGATATTTTTCAGTTTTCTCAAATTTTTCATCATCTTTCATGATATTTTGTGATCTCTCGTAATGTTTTGTGACATTTCTTCACGTTTCATGATTTTTTGCGGTCTTTTATGATTTTTCATCATCTTTTAAGATTTTCCATCATATTTCATTACATTTCATCATCTTTCAGGATGTTTTGCGATCTTTCATGATATTTTGTGATCTTTCATGGTATTTCGTGGTCCCTTGTGATTTTTCATTATCTTTCGTGACATTTGATCATTTTTCAAGATATTTCATCATCTTTTAGGATGTTTTGCAGTTTTCATGATTTTTCACGATCTTTCGTGGTGTTTCATGATCTTTCATAAATTTCCCTTATCTTTCGCGAAGTTTTGTCATCTTTCAAGATCTTTCATAATCTTGTAGGATGTTTCATTGACTTTCTTGATGTTTCATCATCATTGGCAATCTTTCATCATCTTTCATCAATTTTTACGATCTTTCTTGATCTTTTGTGATCTTTTGTGATTTTTCATCATATTTTTCATTGTTTCATTTTCTTTCGTGATATTTTTGTTATCTTTCTTCATCTTTCAAGGTTTTCCATAATCGTTCATCATATTTCATCATCTTTCAGGATATTTTGCGATCTTTCATGTTCTTTCGCGATCTTATGTGGAATTTTGTGATCCTTCTTGTTTTTTCACTATCTTTCATGACATTTCAACATTTTTCAAGGTCTTTAATCATCTTTTAGTATTTTTTCCGAGCTTTCATGATTTTTCGCGATCTTTCAGGGTATTTCATCATCTTTTGTGATTTTTCATGATCTTTCGTCATACTTCAACATCTTTCATCATGTTTTAGGATGTTTCACTAAATTTATTGATGTTTCCTCATATTTCATCATCTTTCATCAATTTTCACTATCTTTGTCGATCTTTCATGATCTTTTGTGATTTCTCGTCATATTTCACATTGTTTCGTCATATTTTGTGATATTTTAGGATGTTTTGCATTTTTTGTTATTGTTTCATCATCTTTCATGATCTTTCGTGATATTTCGCAATTTTTTGTGATCTTTCTTCATTTTTCATTATTTTTTGCAGCCTTTTATTATTTTTCATCATCTTTCGTGATTTTCCATCATTTTCCGTCATATTTCATCATATTTTAGGATGTTTTGTGATCTTTCATGATCTTTCGCGATATTTTGTGGTATTTCATTATCCTTCATGATTTTTCATTATCTTTCATGACATTTCATGATTTTTCAAGAACTTTTATCATCCTTTAGGATGTTTTGCGATCTTTCGTGCTTTTTTGTGATCTTTCATGGTCTTTCATGATCGTTCTTTATTTTTCATCATTCTCACAATGTTTCATGATATTTCAAGATCTTTCGTCATATTTTAGGATGTTTCACTGACTTTCTTGATGTTTCATCATCTTTCGCAATATTTTGCCATCTTTTATCATTTTTTATGAACTTTCTTGATCTTTCGTGATATTTTATGATTTTCATCATATTTTTCATTTTTTCGTCATCTTTCGTGATATTTTAGGGTGTTTTGTGGTCCTTTGTTATATTTCACATTCTTTTGTTATATTTTATGATGTTTAGCTGTTTTTGTTACTGTTTCATCATCTTTCTTGATATTTCATGATATTTTGCCATTTTTTGTGATCTTTCTTCATATTTCATGATTTTTTGTAGTCTTTTATGATTTTTCATCATCTATCGTGATTTTCCATCCTCTTTCGTCATATTTCATCATCTTTGAGGACGTTTTGCAATCTTTCATGATATTTCACGATATTTCATGGTATTTCAAGATTTTTCGTTATCTTTCGTGCCATTTCATCAATTTTCAAGATCTTTCATCATCTTTTAGAATTTTTTGTGATGATTTGTGAATTTTGAAATCTTTCATTGTATTTCATGATCTTTCGTGATTTTTCATCATATTTTGAGATGTTTAGTCATCTTTCAAGATCTTTCATTATCTTTTAGGATGTTTCATTGAATTTCTTGATGTTTCATCATCTTTCAACATTTTTTATGATCTTTTGTGATTTGTCGTCATATTTCACATTCTTTCATCATATTTTGTGATATTTTAGGATGTTTTGCGGTCTTTTTTTATATTGCGTGGTCTTTTGTTATATTTTGAGGATATTTTACGGTTTTTTTATTGTTTCGTCATCTTTCATGATCTTTCGCGATCTTTCACAATGTTTGTGATATTTCTTCATATTTCATGATGTTTTGCGGTCTTTTATGCTTTTTCATCATCTTTCGTGAGTTTCCATCATCTTTTGTCTCATTTCATCATCTTTCAATATGTTTTGTGATCTTTCCTAATATTTCAAGGTATTTCGTGATGCTTCATGATTTTTCGTTATCTTTCATGACATTTCATTATTTTCCAAGATCTTTCATCATCTTTTAGGATGTTTTGTGATCTTTCCTGATTTTCGAAATCTTTCATGGTCTTTCATGATCTTTCATGATTTTTCATCATTTTTGTGATGTTTCATCATCTTTCAAGATCTTTCGTTGTATTTGAGGATGTTTTGTCGACTTTCTTGATTTTTCATCATCTTTCGCAATCTTTCTTCATATTTTATCATTTTTTACGATCTTTCTCAATCTTTTGTGATCTTTTGTGATTTTTCGTCATATTTTTCATTTTTTCGTCACGTTTCATGATATTTTAGGATGGTTTGTAGTATTTTGTTATATTTCGCGGTATTTTGTTATATTTTAGTATTCTTTGCAAATTTTGTTATTGTTTCAACATCTTTCATGATTTCCATCATGTTTCGTCATATATCATCCTCTTTCATAATTTTTTGCGATCTTTCATGATCTTTCGCGATATTTCATGGTATTTCATGATCCTTCATGATTTTTCGTTATCTTTCATAACATTTCATCATTTTTCAATATCTTTCATAATCTTTTAGGATTTTTTGTGATCTTTCATGATTTTTCGCTATCTTTTGTGGTAGTTCATGATCTTTCATGACTTTTCATCATCTTTCACGATGTTTCGTCATCTTTCAAGATATTTCATCATCTTTTAGGATGTTTCATTGACTTTCTTGATGTTTAATAATATTTCACAATCTCACTTCATCTTTCATTATTTTTTATGATGTTTCATGATCTTTGTGATATTTTATGATTTTTCATCATATTTTGCATTTTTACGTCATATTTCGAGATATTTTAGGATTTTTTGTGATCCTTTGTTATATTTCACGGTCTTTTGTTATATTTTAGGATGTTTCAAAATTTTTTTATTGTTTTGTGATCTTTCGCAATTTTTTTGTGATATTTCTTCATCTTTCATGATTTTTTGCGGTGTTTTCATCTTTCATCATATTTGAGCATCTTTAAGAATGTGTTGCGAGCTTTCATGATCTTTCGCGAAATTTTGTGGTATTTCGTGATCCTTCATGATTTTTCGTTATCTTTTGTGACATTTCATCATTTTTTAAGATCTTTCATCATATTTTAGGATGTTTTGTGATCTTTCGTAATTTTTCATCACCTTTCGAAATGTTTCGTAAGCTTTCAAGGTCTTTCATCATCTTTTAGGATGTTTCAATGAATTTCTTGATGTTTCATCATCTTTCATAATATTTCGTCATATTTCATCATTTTTTACGATCTTTCTCGATATTTCGTGATCTTTTGTGTTTTTTCGTCATATTTTGAATTGTTTCATCATCTTTCGTGATATTTTAGGATGTTTTGGGGTATTTTGTTATATTTCGCAGCATTTAATTATATTTTACGATGTTTTGTAGTTTTTTTAATTTTTTCTTCATCTTTCATTATATTTCGTGATATTTCACAATTTGTTGTGATATTTCTTCATATTTCATGATTTTTTGTGGTCTTTTAAGATTTTTCACGATATTTCATGTTTTTCCATCATCGTTTGTCATATTTCATCATCTTTCAGAACGTTTTGTCTTTTTTCATGATATTTCTCGATATTTCGTGGTATTTCATGATCCTTCATGATTTTTCGATATCTTTCATGACATTTCATCATTTTTCAAGATCTTTCATCATATTTTAGGATTTTTTGTGATCTTTCGTGGTCTTGCATTATATTCCATGGTCTTTCATGATCTTTCAAGATTTTTCATCATCTTTTGCGATGTTTCGTCATATTTCAAGATCTTTCATAATCTTCTAGGATTCTTTTCCAACTTCTTGATGTTTCATCATCTTTCACAATCTTTCATCATCTTTCATCATTTTTTATGATCTTTCTTGATCTTCCATGGTCTTTTGTGATTTTTCGTCATTTTTTGCATTGTTTTGTCATCTTTCGTTAATATCTTTCATCATCTTTTAGGATGCTTTGCGATCTTTCATGATTTTTCATGATCTTTGGTTGTTTTTCATGATATTTCATGTTTTTTCATTATCTTTCGCTATTTTTCATCATGTTTCAAGATATTTCATCATCTTTGAGGATGTTTCATTTACTTTCTTGATGTTTCATCATCTTTCGCAATCTTTCGTCAACTTTCATTGTTTTTTATGATATTTCTTGATTGTTATAGGTCAATTTGGGCATCATTCCCAATGACCTGGTTAAATGGAAATCATCTCTAGGACCAATGAATAGGGTCTATCATCCCCTATCATTTCAGTTGCTACATGCCCTAAGACAAAGAACAAGACAAATCATTCATGATTTTCATCTGCAAAGGTTTCCAAGATTTGAAGTTTATAATATATCATATGAGAGCTCATCAACACTGCCTCTAAATGGACTAAGTGTGTTGCATATGCAGGTAGCCCCATTCAAGGCTTCTTTGCAAAGCACTTCCCGACACTCATAGGTGCGTTGGTCACAATGGGAGCGAAATTCTCATTATTCCGAAGTCTTTACTTTCCCAGTGCCTTCTAGAAGAGCTCGCATGTGTCAAACTTCGAATCCATGTGTCCATTTGACTTCTACAAGATTGGGAACATGTATTTCCTATTATTGGAAAGTCATTGATTGTAAAATCACCTTCAGCTCCTTTATAAATTGAGCACATATCTTAGTGTTTGATAGGGAAGAATTTGAGTAGAGAAATTTTGGTGGAATTTAAATTGAGGAGTTTATTTGTGTAACATGCTGCTGGAGAGATCTACATTCTGATGAGGCTGGGATGCTGCTGGAGATGGTCACTTCAAATAAATCACTGGGTTGTAACCTCCCCTTCTATCCATTAATAAAGATTGTTGCTTACTTTCCCACATATGTATCTGTATAAGCTCATGTTTTCCATATTATGAATTCTTATCTGATGTATATGGTTTATGTTTCATTGATTTAACTAAATAACTTGAATAGACATCTGTATTATTTCTATATTTTGTTTTTTAGTGTTCATCTTTGCAGGAAATATTTTCAGACATCTATCTTGGATTTGAAGCTACAACAAGAGCGATAGAAGGAGAATAGGAAGTGCTTGGACTCCAAGTAAGTCCTTTGATATGTTTTGTGTGTCTATTTATAGTTAGGAAAAGTAGTCGCAAAGTCTTTAATCTGTTGTTTTAGATAAGCACCTATCTAGGGAAGAATGATTTATCCGTAATTCATAATTCCACATAACAAATTGGCGACTATAATGGGGATTTTACCCTTCATCCTAGGTGTATTTTCCTCTGATTTTATTTATTTATTCCCTAAGTAGCTTTTACTTAGAAAGATTAGGTTTTTTGAAATCCAAATTTACATTAGAAGTGTGTTAAACAACTATGTTTTTCATTGTAAAATGCGCCCAATGCATGGTTGGAAAAAGCACAGTGCTTTGCATAACATTGTCTCCCTTTCAGGCCTGCGTTGCAAAGAACTATCTCTCTTTAGAGACTGCGTTGCCTCCTGAAACCATCCAAATTCCGTTGATTTTCATTGCATTTTATTTTAGTTTGTTCTCTGCTGTGTTTTGAAAATCTTGAGCCTCATATTGACCAGTGAACTTATCTACCTCTTCCTCCTTTGAAATAATAGTTTACTCAATGTTTGTTTAAAGTGTTTTTCTTTATCATTGATGAATTAATTTCAAAGTATTTTCATTGTCGCATTAGATCCATTTTCTTTTGAAAAGGAAATTGTCGTAAATTCTTCGTTTCTTGATAGGAGAAATTGTTGTTTAATTCCTCATTTTTCCTTCAAAAGAGATTTTTTTTCTTTCTATTCTTCATTTCTCAAAAGTAAGGCACTTGTTCTTATTGATTTAGTGCACATAGTTTCTTTTTTGCATTCATAAAATTAAAGGAACTGAAAAGAAAAACCTGCATTTTCATGTAGTGGATTGTGTGATTTGAAAAAGGAACAATTAGGAAAGTTTCATTTTAGTTTGTTCTCTTTGATTTGTTTTCTCTCAAATTGATTTCTCTTTCCCTCTAGTAGCTAGGATTTTCATTGAAAAAATAAAAGTGAAAGATTTCTTATCATTCTTAGTTTGCATTTTAGGAATTTCCAATACATAATCATGGTGAACCTCTAAAAGGAAAATAGATAAACAAGATCAACTTAAAATTTATCTCAATTTACCTAAAAAATAATTGGAACCATAATGATAACATTTAGAAGGTCTAGGCTAGAGACGTGTTCCGACATCGTAAAACATAGCAGTTGTCGTTAACTTGTCTGCGATACATTTTGAGTGAGATACCTCACTCCACGTATGCAAGTATATCATAGCTCTTCCACGTACTTTCGAGTATATCGGGCGGTGTTATAGTACGAAAAGTATAAAGGGATGTTCTCGCTATGCAGTTTCGCATCAGACAATGTTAATAAGGACTTGGGCCTCCACGTACCTTCAGGTATATTTGGGAGGATAAATTTTAGGTGGTATCCATCCATAGTGAATTGAGTTGGCCTCCTTGTAAATTTTGATACACAGAACACAACATTTGGTGAGATTTCCTGCCCGTACTTCTTGGTTCTCCATGAGGTATTCTGCAGTTCACAGTTTCTTGGTAAACACTTTTGCCTAGCATTACCCTTTTATTTTGTTTATTTGTTTTTGGTTAAAATAAATTAGCAATCATGGAAGAACAAAATCATTTCCCCCAATGTTCGCATATATTAGCATTAAAACCACCTTTACCACTAGAAGTTACTTGTGGTAAGCAAAGGCGATCATGCTCTACCAAATCAAGTACAATTTGTACCTCTGGTGAAACATCATATTCCCATAAACCAGAGTTATCTCAAGTCGTTTCTACACACCCTGGTTCATCTACTGTTGTTGAAACAGATTCCTCACAGCTAACCGTGGTCACGATCCATCCAATCAGTGAGACCATACCTCCTAGACCCGACGTTGTTCAAACAGAAGTTGATCCAGATCCTATCTCTTATTTGCCAGAATATCTGAATCTTGAAGTCAAACAACCGGAAGTAGTTCCTACCTTGGTCAACCCACAAATTTATATAGCCATTGAGTTTCCCATATCACACAGTCAACCACCTGAAATATACTTTGGGCCTGATGGTGAAATACTTCCACTTGGTTTAATTGCGATTGAAGAAATCCGACAAGACGAGACACATTTAACTCCAACCCATTTTGGGGAGCACCTTTACCTGTATGAGTATTTTCCTTAATCGTCACCATCTGCTTTTGTTGATACTGTTCCTTTTCAAACTCCCATCGATTCAAAAGGGTATACATTTGGTCAAGTAACCATGCTTGAACCAACATCTTTGGTTGGGCCATATGTTCCAATTACGTCAGCACCTGCCCTCACTACCTCGTTGATGTTTACAACTTCACCAGAGTCATATTTTCATGGTGGCCCTATGGTCCCATCAAGTTATAAATCTCTATCTGGAATTTTCTCTAGTGCATCTTCAAAACCATGGACTTTACCAATGTCATCATCCAACATTCTAACTGGTAATCATATAGTGAGTATTGAATGGCTTGATTCTTTATACACATCATCAGGCAATATCAAGTTGGTCCTTCTGGGTCTATTCCTTTAAGTACCATATCAACTGGAATCCCAACATTTGGAGAGAAATATTTTTCATCTTATTATCCTCCTCATGCTGGGGGCAACCTTTGGTCACCCAATATGACAGTACTCTGTCACTTTTTAATCAACCTAATGTCGAAATGAATGTTTTTCAATGGCAGCGTACTCTGCCTATCCAACCAAAAACGGTTGTACACTCGTATCAACCATTTCAACTTGTTACACCCACATCATTTCCACTTGTTAATACATCTTTACCCCTGTTACAAAATAAAAAATTTGTACAACAACCTTATCAAGCAAGTCCTTCAACTCAATACCCTCAAATATTGGGTCCACAGACTCCAAATCCTTCAGTTAATTTACAACAACCTGTATCCAGAATCATTTATTCATAAGTTGGTTTACCATTTTATGGAATGTCACAGCCACAAATTGGTTATACCTATCAACCAAATCCAAATTATCCTAATTTTTGTTATAACATTGGTGGACAGACCCCTTATCAGCCTCAGGCACAAATACTACAAACTTCATTTCAACAAGTATCATATCCACATTTTGGTCAACGGAATCCTCAATCATTTTCTTATCAAAACAACGGTTACCAACAATAGATTCCTTATGCTAGTGCTTAAAGGCCTGTTGCTCAAGAAATTCCATCTTACCCTGGCTATGCTCAACTTGACCTTAATAGACAATTACCTTTTGTTGAAAATTTAGAGTTACCAGATTTAAATCAGCTAACTAATGATCCAATTAACTATGCTCCTTGGTGGCCGGTGATACCTCAAAAATTACCCTCGGATATTCCTAAGTTAAACAGAAACCCCGGAGAAGATCCGTCGACTCATGTCATGACTTATAATTTATGATGTTCATCTAATTCCATAAATTATGATTCTGTTCGACTACGTATTTTCTAGCGTACACTTACAAGTCTGGTTGCAAAATGGTACATTGAGTTATTTAGAGCTTCTTTTGATACTTTCATTTCCCTAACCACTGTATTTTTGACTCACTTCCAGTTACCTATACAATATGAAACTAGAACGGAACCCTTGACCAATTTAAAACAAACTAATGCTACTCACATTTCCGATCATATTCATGAGTGGCGTCGTCGTCGTAGAATGGTTAAGACATTTGTTCCAGATCAGCTCCTTATTGAATGTTTCATTAAGTCTCTGTTACCATATATAACTGAGGATGTGGCTAAGGGTGGTGTCATCACAGAAGAGCAAGTTATCGCTCGTGCCAAATATTTAGACTTGATTTACACTCAGTTTGGCACGCTCTATGAAAAAATTCCTAATGCGTCGAGATCTAATTTTAATGTTCCTCCTCAATTAAAGGACTCTCATGCTAGAGACGACTTGATTGGTATTGCAAGCACACATCATACTACTGCATTTGATCCTGCATCTTATTCCGAAATTAATTCTGTGTCATTTGACAAGGGAAAAAGTGACAAGAAACTTGGAAGTAAGAAAAAGGGGAAATATAAAAAAAAAAGAAAACTTCTAACCCGCAGGAAAAATCATTTGATCAATCTTCTAGACCTAGGAAACCTCGTTCTCCATGAATAATCTGTAATGAGGAACACTTTGTTAGGGATTTTCCTCACCATGCTGAAGTCTCAAAAATCATCAAAACTTCCAATGCATCAGCTGTGTTGACAGACCCATTTCCAAATCTGGACACAAACATGGTTGCTACGGATCCAACTTCTAGTTCCAAAATACTTATGTTATTCATCACAAAACCTTCAACAGATATTTTGGTGTCAACGCGTAATGAATATTGTGGTAGTCAGGCCACTGATCAACCTACTACCTTGACTACGAATCTGTCTATAGAATCAGTACCGCCTACTGCTATTCCTGAATTGACAATCAAGCCACCAAAGGGATAAATTGACAAATCGACATATAATCCTCGAGCAAGAGCTGCACAAAATTATAATATAGTTGAATATTTGGCTCAATTGCCTTCAGCTATGTCTACTCTCGAGGTATTACAAAATTGTCCCTCCCAAAAACAAGCTTTATTTTCAGCTATTGGTAAAATTGATCCTACTGATTCTAATCTTGTTCTCTTTAATCATACGGGCTATGTGCCACAACTACCAGTAGAATTTGCATTCTCCATACAAGTAAATGTTCTCAATCACCTTATTCATCACACTATTATTGATGAGGAAGCATCTACATGCATTATGTATCTAAATTGTTGGAAGTCACTTGGCTCGCCATGCTTATCACAATCATCAACGAAGTTGAAGGCTTTTGAAGGACACACATATAAGCCTTGTAGTATTATTAATAACCTGCATGTTGACCTAGGGGGAAAAACAATAAATGTTGATGTCGAGGTTGTTGACGGACCCCTTGACTATAATATTCTACTTGGACAGCAACGGGTATATGAAATGACTGCAATTGTTTCTACATATTTTAGAATGATTTCCTTTCCATATAAAGGTACTATCACAGCCGTTAATCAGTTATACTTTTTTTCCTCCATTTCACGGGTAACTGGAAGTGTTCTGTTTGTTCATGCACCCAAACTAGAACTTCAGAAAATTGGTGTAGGACTCTTAAAGGATTCCATTCTCATGTGAAACTTTGCATTACTGCCACTAGCGACATCGACATAAATTGAAAGTATAGAGACCTACTGCATGATATCTTCCACTCCATATGGCATAAGGGAGAGTACGGGTGATTCTAAAATTGTTACATTGGATGAGTTTCTGCTGCCCAGCCCTATTGAGCTGGCATAGCAATCAATCTATCTGGCTTGGACGGCGAATCTGAAATCAGTGTTGCTGGTTGTTTGGGTTGATCGTTCCTTAGATTTTGGTACTCCCTCTAATCCTTTTTCCTCAATTTTCTTGAGAGATGAGAATATTTTGGAAGCCATGATGTCAGAAGGAGAACCATGGGAATATTATCATCATCGTTCCCATCTTCTTTATTATGAAGAAAACTATCTTAGTGAACTATATCACCCATCAATCAAAAATTTCTTTTCGAATTCTTTACCTATTAATGTAATCAATTTCGAGTGAAATCTGTCAAATATTGAAGAAACCATTTCTATTGATATTTCGACCAAACCTGGCGTTGTAGAAAATATTCATGTTGGTGTATCTTTTTCTACATTAGAACTCGAAACATATCGCTCTCTATTTCATGAATTTCATGATGTATTTGCTTGGTCTTACGAGGAAATGCCAGGCATATATACTAGTATTGTTGAACATACTATTAATATGTATCTTGATGTCAAACCGGTGCGTCAATGACTTTGTCCTATTCATCCGAAGAAAGTCGCTGCCATCAAAGAAGAAGTTGAAAAAATTTTGTGTGCTGGCTTCATTTACCCTATTCCACTGATTCAGTGGTTTTCGAACATTTTTCCTGTCATGAAAAATCAAGGAACTATTAGAGTGTGCATCGATTATTGGGATGTAAATCTTGCTTTTCCAAAAGACAACTATCCTACTCCCTTTATCAACCAGATTATTAACGATTGTGCTGGATGCGAAATATTTTCATTTATGGATGTATTTTCTGGCTACAATCAAATCAATATCCTCCCAGAGGATCAACATAAGGCAACATTCATCTATCCCTAGGGCACATTCGCTTATAGGAAACTACCGTTTGGTTTAAATAACGTCGAGGAAACTTTTCAAAGAGCAATGGACTATGATTTCAATGACATCAAACACATTGTTCAACCTTATCTAGCTGATTTACTAACACATTCATGAAATCGTACTGATTACCCGATGCACTTGAGAGCAATATTTTTACATTGCTGACACTAAAAAATGCACCTCAATCCACATAAATGTGCATTTTGGGTTAGTTCTTATCGTTTTCTTCGATACGTAGTCTCAAAAGAAGAAATTTGAATCGACCCATTGAAGGTTCAGGCCATTCTCAATTTTCCTGCACCATCAAATCTACTTCATATATAGAAACTTCAAGGAAAGGCTAACTTCCTAAGAAGGTTCATTCCAAACTACACTGAAATGGCTAAGGGATTTACTCGACTATTGAAAAAGGGGGTTCCCTTCCATTGGGACCAAGTTGCGCAAGCTTATTTTGATGCTTTCAAGGATACTCTTCTCTGAGTGCTATTAATGTACCCCCCTAATTATCAAAATAATTATTTCATATATATCGTCGTGGATGAAACAACCATTGCTATGGTTTTGGTCCAAGTAGAAGATGGAATTGAACATCCAATCTATTATTTGAGTCGAAATATCAATGACACAGAAGTTAAGTATTCATACGTAGAATAGCTTGCCTTGGTAGCTGTTCAAGCTGTCCAAAGATTTTGCCATTATATCCTGCTCCGAAAGACCATTGTCATTTTGGATTGCAACCCCATAACTTATATCTTATCACGTCAATTGCTGTGGGGGAAATATTCAAAATGGATTTTCATTTTGTACAAATTTGATTTGGAATTCATCAAGTCCAATTCAAAGAAGTATTTAGTTTTGGCTGAGCTTATCTATGACATTCCCTCTGATAGTACTGCAAATACATTGGAACCATCAATTCCTGATTATTCTCTGTTTCTAATTGGATCATATGATCCTTGGTATGGAGATTTAATCATTTATCTCCAAACTCAAACTTTTCGACTTGATACCTCTCACTCTGAACAATGACATATTCGATACCAAGCCAAAGATTATCTGATCGTCGATGATACACCTTATTGTCGTGGTGTCGATAAAATTTTAAGGAGGTGCCTCACTCATGAGGAGGTCAAAAAGGTTTTAAATGATTGTCATACTAGAGATTGTGGTGGAAATTTATCTGGATATGTTACCACGCAGAATATACTCCACGCCGGTTACTTTTGGCCTACAGTTTTTTGAGACTGCATCCTCGTGGTTATAAGTTGTCATGTGTGCTAGATTTTTTATCATAAAATCCACAAAATGCCTGCGCAAGTGCATCCTGTTGTCTCTGTGGGACCATTTCGAAATGGGGTATTGACTTCATGACCTGTAACCCTCATTCGTCTGGGGGGCATGGTTATATTATTGTCGTAGTCGACTAGTTTACCAAATGGGTCGAAGCAATGCCTACATTCAACAACACAGGACAGACGACTACATTTGTTTTCTTTAATCATGTTATTGCACATTTTGGAGTCCCACAAGCTATAGTTACAGATCATGGAAGACTTTTCACAACCATATGATGATTGAATTGACTGCCAAGTTAGGATTGTCACATGATAATTCTACTCCTTATTATCCACAATCAAATGGACAAGTTGAGGCTATCAACAAGATTCTTAAACGTATGCTTCAACGAATGATAGGAGTTCATAAAAGAAATTGGCATTTTATCCTGTACTCCACTTTGTGGGTGTATCAAACCTCGATAAGGGACGTGACTGGATTTACTCCTTTTCAATTGGTGTATGGTCTGGAAGCTATCTTACCAATCCAATGTAAAATACCGTCATCAAAACTCACAATCAACTTGTTACCTAACACCTTAGAAGAAGAAGTGTGTCTCTTTAACCTCATCCATCTTGATGAAATGCGTCGTGAAGCCCAATTGGCCAATGAAGCACATAAGAGACGTATAAAGGTGCAATATGACAAAAATGTCCAACCTTGCATTTTCTTAGAGGGTGACTTGATCCTTTTTTACGATCAAGAAGCTGACGTAGTAGGTATAGGAAAATTTGAGCCATCATGGCATGGCCCCTATATTTTCAAAAGAGTTCTTGCTAAGAGTTCCTATGATTTGGTTTATTACGATGGAATTCCGTTGGTGCAACCTAAAAATGGGTTGTATCTGAAACGTTACTATGCTTAATCATGAGCGTAGTAATTTTTATATTATATTGTATATATATGTTGTTGATTTGCATTCACTATATTAGTTTGTTTTTAGAGTTTTCTTGACGTTAGTAATCCACTTTACATTTCATCTCAGATTTCTGAATCTTTGGAACCATTTGTTGGATATGCTGATGGTGTTAGTCGTAGTACGCAGAATCCATCCTCTGAAGCGTGGGCCATTTTTTCTCTGAATGACAAGTTAGTGAGTTTTTGTATTGGTAGATCGATGAAAAATATCGTTGATTATAGTGCATTGATTGAACTTCTCTCTGATTCCATTTCATTTGGTATTAACCACATCATCATAAGGTTAGACTCACAACTTGTGGTATTGAAAATTACTAGTGTTTATACTGCTATAAATGCAACACTGCATATATTGTTCTTAAGAGTTAGACTTTTGGGAAGGCACTTTGATTTTATTCAATATCAACACATTTCCAAAAATTTGAACACATTGACTGATTCTTTAGCTAATCAAGTTTTAGATAGACATTTTCAACATATGGAAATAAAACATTCACATACTGAATAGGATCGCACAATAAACATAGGAAAAAATTGAAATCATATAGTTAGATAGTTATAGGTTTTTACAAAAATTTGTGCCCAAGACACATTAGTTATCTGACCTCAAAATTTATGTAAAATGTCAAAAGTTATCTAGTGGTGCTCATGGTAACATGTTATAGTTCTAGCTATCCTACACAGTAACTGCATCCAGCGGTTAGGAACCCCAATAGTGTGTCGTTGCAGTCGCACGGGTAACTCTTCGATCCGAAAATCTGGAATCCTGAAGCTCAAACCCTCTATGTGTTGTCGAAGATCAGCCAGAGTCTCAGCCATATCAAGATCCTGAAGAACTGCTCTCCCGACAGCCCTCTCTGCTGGCACATCTGTTTCACGCTCTGATTCCTCTACTGGTTGAACATGACCAAAATCTGCATTACATCAAACATTTAGTTTAGTCTTGGGAAAACATTAAAAATACAAAAACCTTGTATAAACCATAATAAAATAAAATAAAAATTCAAAACATTCTTACCCATTGCACCCCACTGAGCGCCTTTTGGTAATGCTAAATTTGGATCTCCTCGGAAATCAATGTCTACGTATGCATACTCATCGATGGCAACAATCTGTCTTTGGAACCAGGTGAAGAATGCAGTCAAGAACACAATGGTCGATTGGCTTGCATGCCCTACCCATGAGTTCTACCATCTCTGCATCTGCAGATCTCTAGGATTAGACACATCCAGTGTCACATGTTGTGGCTACATTAGTGGAATTTTTTCTAAGGCGAAGGATATGAGGATCGAACCATAATTGAAGTTATTCTTCCTTCCTCCCTTTGCTTTGTTCATTTGTTCCTTTATCTGAGAAATAATAGCTTCAGACCAGTTGAAGACTGTTGCCTCCATACACTCTAGTGCATACTGCATATATGATCTATTCACTAGATGTAGTGTAACGGTGCCGACAAGTTTTGCGATTGTGAAAAGGATAGTTCTCAAAGGAAAATCTATGACATCCCATATGTTTATCTTTCCATATTTCCTTGGCTCTGCCCCTGGATAATAATGTTGCAAAACATAATATCTCACTATCTCTCCTCCAAGAATAGACCCTAAGAGTGAAATAGGCAAGCCTCTCCTCGACAAACCTATAAGAAAGTATACATCCTCAACTATTATGGGAACCACTTGGTTCCTAATATGAAATGCCTCGATAGCTGGATCCCATGCTCGAACTAAGAACTCCAAGAGTTCTATTTTTTACCTCAACCCTAACAACCTGAAGTACTTTAGCAGTCCACAATCTCTTAGGGCTCTTACGGTACCCAGATCACTTAGGGAAATCATATGATATTCTTCATGTTCTCTTTCCCTCCATGTAATCGTCATTTTAATCCGATGGAAACCTGAAATAAAACCATAAGAACCATTATATTCCATTAAATGCAAAAAATTGGGCAAATTTTGGGCATAATGAAAAAACCAAAAATATAGATTGCACCGAACACAGGCTCTAACAAGAGATAGTGCATTGTGTATGCAAGTAACCTTCAATTTAGTTGCTATGCAACGTAGGTTTCGACATTCAAGGGTGTGTTGCCCTCTTTTTGGGTAGAATTTACCCTAGGGACCCTAAAACCCTAAAAAATTGCAGAAATTGGAAATGAAATGATTATTGAAGGAAAGAGGAGGTTCATATCACTAACTTGGATCAAACAACAACGAAATCCGTCCATAAAAATGATCGCAATCAGTAGCTGATTTTCGTGGGAAAAATCAAGTTCAAAGCTTCAAAATGCAAATGGTAACTATGGAATGGTAAAAATGAATAGTAAAACACTTTTTAATAGTCATTTAATTATTTGGAAATCGAATTTATTGCTACGAATATGGTTTTATTATGTTTTTTTATCATGAAACAGGTATTTTTAATCCTTTTGATGTTGTTCTAAATAGGTCTTACAAATGATGAACAGATTAGTTGCGCATATTTATTTCAAGAATGCTTGTACCACAATGCATACCTTTTCTCCTTATTTTTTGAGCTTTGTTAAAAACGAAAAAGGATTTGAAGTGTACTTTTATCTCTTTTTCGAGCTTCGATAACAATGAAAAAGGAACCCCTGTAGTCTTCTTTCAGCTCTTTTCAAACTCTGATAATATGAAAAGAGTGTCAAGCACTTGTCTTTTCGAGCTCGTAAAAGTAAATGAATTGATATCTACACTTCTCTTTTCGAGCTAGTAAAAGTAAATGAATTGATATCTACTCAGTATAAGTTTAACCCTTTTCTGGATTGAGAGATTATTTACGAGAAAGGAATACCTTGGTTGAACATGACTAAAGAGGTTCTCTCAGATATTATTTTACACATTTTTCGGATTTGAGCGACAATGTTACAAAAAAGTACTTATGGAGTTTTCTTTCTTCCTCTTTTTCAAACTCTCTAAATATGAAAAATTATTGGGATATCACTGTCGTTAAGCTCGTTAAAACATAAAATAGCGACGGGCTTGTCGATCATGGCAAGAATCGAGTTTCACTCATCGCTAGACTTCTTAAATTATTAAATAGAGATACATTATTTGCCCGAAGAGTTGAATTATAGATCAAGCATATGTTATCTTCCTTAAGATTGTTAAAAAATAAAGAGGTACTACTCGACAAATGACTAGGGAAAATTTGGGAAAGTGAACAGAACTTTTTATGGTAGCAGGTCACTCTTGAACATGACACTTCACTCCATCACCGTGACTGTTTGGGTTGGGTAATCTTCTTGACGGTTTATTCATACCTATGGTTAATAATACCTTCACTTAATTTTTGGGTCAATGCTGCCAACTCATCTCAGTGTTGTCGATATGTTCAAGGAAGTCATCTAGTGAATACTTATCCTTTTGCAATACTCATAAACCTTCATTCTCATGACCATCGTCCCTGAAAATTGCTATATCAAGTCATACCCTTGTCTCCAAAATCAGTAACTCTCATTTCACAATAAGGTGACTTCCTATCAACGAAAAATCATTATCCAGGAAGTTCACTTAGAAACATTATGTTCCAGTACCATGAGGCTTGTTACAGCATCGACAAGATCCTCGCTTCCAGACTTTTGACCAAAATATTTTGTTTGGCGTTCGACATCAAAGCATATATTCACTCCTTACGAAATGTATTGCAGTACCTTGAGGGCCATTGACATCAATGGTGGTTCTCTCTCATTTTTTAACAGCTCACATCATTGGCTGGTAATCAAATGATGTCTTTCCATGTTCAACTACAAATCATATATTCACATGGCTAGACTTGTACATGAATGATTGAGTGAACGAGATAAGAATACCCCGGATCTAGTTTTAGACATCCAGGCTGTGATTTTAGGATTTTTGTACACATCATTTGTACGGTGACCTTACATACAGATCATCATCCGAACATGGGCTTATATCTATAGGCATGTTTGTATTGGGCAACATTCCAATGTAGACAACTTTCTGAATTATGTACAAGTTATTATATTGTTTATGTGTTGAACAGGGAATGCCTACCCTCAACAATTATGATCAAGAGGATATATCATGATGTAATGTATTGTAAGATTGATGTAGGTCACCACTCCACTTCATCTCCATCCCATCACAGTGTAAAGCATCTCAATCAAAATATTGTTATTATTATTCTAACTTCATGCTTTAGGGGGAAATTTGTTATAGGTCAATTTGGGCATCATTCTAACTGGACATCATCTCCAAGACTAATGAATAGGGTCTATCATCCCCTATCATTTTAGTTGCTACATGCCCTAATACAAATAACAAGACAAATAATTCATGACTTTCATCTGCAAATGTTTCCAAGATTTGAAGTTTATAATATATCATATGAGAGCTCATCAACGCTGCCTCTAAAAGGACTAAGTGTGTTGCACATGCCGCTAGCCGCATTCAAGGCTGCTCTGCAAAGCTTTTCCCGACACTCATAGGTGCGTTGGTCACATTAGGAGCGAAATTATCATTGTTCCGGAATCTCCACTTGGCCAGTGCCTTCTAGAAGAGTTCACATGTGTCAAACTTCGAATCCGTGTTTTCATTTGACATCTACAAGATTGGGAACATGTATTGCCTATTATTGGAAAGTCATTGATTGTAAAACTACCTTTACCTCCTCTATAAATTGAGCATAGATCTTAGTGTTTGATAGGGAAGAATTTGAGAAGACAAATGCTAGTGGAATTTCAATTGAGGAGTTGATTTGTATAACATGCTGCTGGAGAGATCTGCATTGTGATGAGGCTGGGATGCTACTGGAGATGGTCACTTCAAATCAATCACTGGGTTGTAACCTCCCCTTCTATCCATTAATAAATATTATTGCTTACTTCCCCACATACGTATCTGTATAAGTTCATGTTTTCCATATTATGAATTCTTATATGATGTATATGGTTTATGTTTCATTGATTTAACTAAATAACTTGAATAGACTTCTTTATTATTGTTATCTTTTGTTGTTTAGTGTTCATATTTGCAGGAAATATTTTCAGACATCTAGCTTGGATTTTAAGCTACATCAAGAGCGACAAAAGGAGAATAGGAAGCGCTTGGACTCCAAGTAAGTCCTTTGATCTATTATGTGTGTCTATTTATAGTTAGGAAAAGTAGTTGCAAAGTCTTTAATCTGTTTTTATAGATAAGCACCTGTCTAGGGAAGAATGATTTATCCGTAATTCATAATTCCACATGACATTGATCTTTCATGTTTTTTCATCATATTTTGCATTGTTCCATCATATTTCATGATATTTTAGGATATTTTGCGGTCCTTTCTTATATTTCGCGACCATTTGCCATATTTTAGGATGTTTTGCATTTTGTTTTATTGTTTCATCATCTTTCATGATCTTTCATGAGCTTTTGCAAATTTTTGTGACCTTTCTTCATCTTTCATGATTTTTTGCAGTCTTTCAATATTTCGTCATATTTCATCATATTTAAGGATGTTTTGCAATATTTCATGATCTTTCATGATGTTTCGTGGTATTTCGTGATCCTTCATGTGTTTTCGTGACATTTCATTATTTTTCAAGATCTTTCATCATCTTTTAGGATGTTTTGCAATCTTTCATGATTTTTCGCTATCTTTCGTGGTCTTTCATGATCTTTCGTGATTTTTCATCATCTTTCGCAATGTTTCATCATCTTTCAATATATTTGATCATGTTTTAGGTTGTTTCACTAACTTTCTTGATGTTTCATCATTGTTCACAATCTTTCATCATCTTTTATCATTTCTTACAATATTTCTCGATCTTTCATTATCTTTTGTGATTTTTCATCATATTTCGCATTGTTTTGTCATATTTCATGATATTTTAAGATGTTTTATGGTTTCTGTTATTTTTTCCTCATCTTTCATGATCTTTCGTGATCTTTCACAATTATTTGTGTTTTTTTTTATCTTTCATGATTTTTGGCGGTCTTTTATGATTTTTCATCATCTTTCATGATTTTCTATCATATTTTGTCACATTTCATCATCTTTCAGGATGTTTTGCGATCTTTCATGATATTTTGCGATATTTCGTGGTATTTGTTGATCCTTCATGATTTTTCGTTATCTTCCGTGACATTTCATCATTTTTCAAGATCTTTCATCATCTTTAAGGATTTTTTGCGATCTTTTGTGATTTTTCGTGATCTTTCGTGGTCTACCGCGATCTTTGGTGATTTTTCATCATATTTCATGATGTTTCATCATATTTCAAAATATTTCATCTTCTTTTAGGATGTTATTCTCACTTTCTTGATCTTTCATCATATTTCGCAATCTTTCGTCATCTTTCATTATTTTTTAGGATCTTTCTCGATCTTTCGTATTCTTTTGTGATTTTTTGTCATATTTCACATTGTTTTGTCATCTTTCGTGATATTTTAAGATGTTTTATGGTTTTTGTTATTGTTTTGTCATCTTTCATGATTTTTTGTAATTTTTTGTGATATTTCTTAATCTTTCATGATTTGTTGTGGTCTTTTATGATTTTCATCATCTTTCGTGATTTTCCATCATCTTTCGTCATATTTCATCATCTTTCAGGATGTTTTACGATATTTCAGGATCTTTCAAGATATTTCGTGGTATTTCGTGATATTCATGATTTTTCTTTATATTTCATGACACTTCATCATTTTTCAAGATATTTCATCATATTTTAGGATGTTTTGCGATCTTTCGTGATTTTTATTGATCTTTTGTGATTTTTCATCATATTTCGCAATGTTTTGTCATCTTTCAAGATCTTTTATCATATTTTAGGATGTTTCATCATATTTGACAATCTTTCGTCATCTTTCATAAATTTTTACGTTCTTTCTTGATCTTTCGTGATCTTTTGTGATTTTTTGTCATATTTTGTATTGTTTCGTCTTATTTCGTGATATTTTACCATGTTTTGCGGTCTTTCGTTATATTACGCGATATTTTCTTATAATTTAGGAAGTTTTGCAATTTTTTTTATTGTTTCGTCATCTTTCATGATATTTCGTGACCTTTCGTAAAAAAATTTTTTTATCTTTCTTCATCTTTCATGATTTTTTGTGACCTTTTATGATTGCTCATCATATTTCATGATTTTTTTGGGAAACATAATGAGAGGGAGGGGGGGGGTGAATCAATATTTAAAAAAATCAAAATATTTTACCTTTTGTTTTATGTATGTACGTGGTTATCCTAACAGAAACTTGAGTATACCAAAATAAATTTATTGTTTAGATAATTATTCAGAAACATTATTTAGCCCAGATCATCAGTTATGCATTATATAGTTAAGAAGTAAACATGTTTAGTAATAACAAAATAAATCATCACACAAGAGCATCACACATGAACACCGAGATTTAAGGTGGAAACCCAAGTTGGGAGAAAACCACAGTTGTTGTCATCTTAGTCTTCAATGTTTATTATATATAAAAGTGCTTACAATATTTGTACTAATGCAGACTCAAAACAATACGCAGGCAACTACCTACAGAAGGCTGAAACCTTCTCTTGTTCTCCATGTGCTACTAGAAGGGAGCTCCAACCCCTGATCGCATTTACCAACCACTACTGGAGGGGAGATACAACCCCCTGATCAGAACACCAGCTTCTACTGGAAGGAAGCTTCTACTTCCATACTGAAGGCTTCAACCCTAAGACCTACTTCAGACCATGTTTCATAAATTTTCACACTGATTCCAACAACTTCAACTGAACTCAATATATATAGATGAACACCAATAGCCACAACCAAAACTTTAAACAACATCAACGAGATAACTGAAACCAGAACACAGTAATAAACCCAAATTTCTGAATCAACATGCATAAATATTTTTAGCCTTCATCATTTACCACATTAAATGCATACACTACTTCACTTCACTGTTACCTATGTGTATACGCACTTTCCTACACACCAACCTGCGTATAGATCTATGAATATTGAATTTCCAGAATTTGATCAGACTCAGAAACAGATCTCATGATTTCAGTCATATATCTTTTCATATTTGCAAAACCTTATTCAGTCAGCATCATCAATCATATTTAATCACTCATTTCTCATCTTTGTACATATTCAATTAGCAACATATACAATATTCAAAAAACTCAGATCTACATGAAGACTTCATTGAAAAACAACAGCAATATAGTAGAAATAAAAAGATAACCTCTCCATCAAGCTTTAAAAAACCCTAACTTACATACACACTTTTGCTGAAACAAACCCATGTGTATACACGCTTTCATCGCGTCGAACCAACGTATAGATCTGTGAATATTCAAGACTGTAGAAATTTTCAGGTCTATAGACTTACCCAGATTTTGTTTTTTTCACTTCAGAAATCATGTGCCAGGTCACAAATATAAACATCTCACCAATAGATCAAGCAAATACATAGTCATTTCAGGTCTAGAGATCCTGATCTGTCATTGTATCCATGGGTGAATTATTATTTTAGATATACCAATAAACAAAACCCATTCCATACAGATATACTTCAGAGTGAAGTATTCGGTTAAAACCCTTACACATGCACCATGGTTGCACTATGATATTATTCTCCTTATATAGGTTTAGATTTATCAATACCATGAGCCAAAACCACACAAGTGACGATGGTATTATTGGATGGAATCAAATAGACAACACTGCGCTTAATATTGTGGACTAAAACCATGGTAATGCTCCATGGTATCATAATTTTAGAGTGCAAAAGGCATACATGACTTGGATCATTCTTTTCCACAAGTATATGCGACTTGGCCTACACTAAATTGCGTATAGAACCTTCAATTATGAATATTAACCATCTTCTACTCGACTTATACTTTTCTCGTGCTAGAACTCTACAAAACCACTATGCTTCTCTAGAAGTCATATAATTCATCATTTGCAAGAGAGCTGCCATCAAGTACAACATATGAAATCATAAAATTCATATTGCCAAAAATATCCCCCTTTGGACTTATTGGTAACCATGTTGGATTTTGATCACCACAACCTGTAGATACATAAAATTTATTCAAACACCAAATACTCTCCCCCTTTGATGTTAAGACAAAAGGGTGGACAATTGATCCCCCTGAGAACATGCAGAGGCTTCATATTTTCAATAAAATACATGGCTCTTTAACTCAACAGAGTATCATCTTTCCTATCACCAAGGAAACAAATTACATCAAGGATCGAACCGAGTGGATTTACATATTGACTCAACTACCCAACCAAGTGGATTTACAAATTTGAACATGACAATATTTACATTAGAGGTCTCAACGTTACCTTTATATAAAATTACAAATATGAAATTTTATAACAAGACCAAAGAATCTCAAATAGAAGATCATAATAGCAACCAACATAGTGCCAACAATGCAATATTTTCAGCAAGGCAAATGCCCCCCTAAACCTGTGCATCCTAAACACCTTCAATAATCAATTCATCAAAGCATCTTCATCAAGGAGATAAATATCAAAGAAAGGAACTCTATGATGAATACCAAAACAACAGAGTTCACCCATAAATACCACAAGTTGTTTTGAAAACCGACCCATAGATATTATGTCAGCAAAAAACATATGCGACTTTATACAAAGAAACTTGCATATATACGTGACTCGTCTTCATGAAACTTGCATACCACATTTAATCTTCTGAAATCAAGAAGATTTAATAATTGAGGTAGAGACAACTCCCAACTTCTGTTTGTGATATTCAAATTCTTCCCTAGGAAGAGGTTTAGTAAATATATCTACAACTTGTTCTTTGGAGGGAACATACTCTAGTTTAACTTTTTTCTCGAGCACTTGTTCTCGTTAGAGGTGATACTTGATAGGAATGTTCTTGGTCTTGGAATGCATAATATTATTTTTCGAGATACTGAAAGATGGAAATGGGAGGAGAACATTTAATTTTAATATCTTGTAATTTCTGCATCATCCTTTGTGTGCAACATGATGCGAGAGCCACATGTTATGCTTATGTTGTAGATAAAGAAATGAAACTCAGTTCCTTGCTGAACCAAGATACCAATCGGGGCCCCATATAGAATGCACCACCAATAGTGCTTTTTTTATCATGAGCATGTCTAGCCCTGTCCACATCTGTGTAAGCATGAAGAGTAAGATCAACATTATTTTCATACCATAGACCAAAGTCTTGAGTCCCTTGTAGATATTTGAATATTAGTTTTACAGCCTCACGGTGTAACTCCTTTGGATTAGCTTGGAATCGTCCAACAATCCCAACTGCATGCATAATGTCTGGTCTAGTCTCAATCATATAAAGAAGACTTCCAATCATAAATCTATACTCTAGTTGATTTAATATGGGAGAATCATCATGATAACTGAGGTTACATCTTGTTACCATTGGAGTTGTTACAGGTTTGTAGTATTCCATCCCATACTTCTTTAGTATTTTCTTGAGATATTTTGCTTATGATATAAATATGCCATATGTTTTTTTTTCATTTGTAAGCCAAGAAAATATGTTAGTTCCCCAATTAATGGCATTTCAATTTCTTGGTGCATAACAAAAGAAAATTTCTGACTCATGGACTCTTCATTGTTGAGCAGTGATTGTCATTGATGTCAACCCAAATAGCACCAGAGGCTACCTCGATATTGCATGGGAATTTTGACGTAAAAAATTACCATATTCTAGGTCAATAACATTTTTGATGGCTTCTACTTGTCGAGATGTTTCCATTGATATATGGCACTTCATGTAATTCTTCATGGTTTGAGAGATATTCATGTTTGAAGTTTGTAACCATAGTTAGTGGGTTAAAACCCCATGGGGTTGTGGCATGGGTCATTTAAAAGTCAATAATTAATAATTTTTAAGCTCCTAAAATCCATCCGACGTTCACTTGTTGAAGATCCTCTCAACCTAAGAATTTATATAAATTGTGATCCTCATATCCTCCTCATGTAGGGATTTCTCTATTTGAAACAAGTCATCGTGGAATTTGTGCTCTAACATTTTTTCTACAAAGGTTCAGAAGCTGAAATTTTTATGAGACGAAGCTAAAATCCTGAGAAAGTTCCTGTAAAAATTTCATATCAAGTTTCGAAATATTTTCAGAGATATTATTTGTGGAAGTCAGTATTTTTGCAGGCTCCTGAACTTCATCTCAAAGAAGTGACATTGGGAAAATCGTCATAACTCTCTCTCTCAGTATCGGATTGGAATTCTATAAAAATTGGTAGATATTGCATGGAATTTAGTTTTCTTTGTATCAATTTCAGAGTCAAATGAAGAAAACATGACACGTGGCACGCCGTACAAGTTCACTCCACTGAACGAGTCCATAATTAGATTATTGTGAGAGATTGGGCATAACTCTCACTTGAAGAATCTAAATTGGGTCAAACCTATGGCATTGGAAAGAAGACTCAAAGGAGTAATACAGAACCCAAAATCACATATTGGGGATCTAAAATAATAGATACACCAGATTCAATATTGAGATCCTAGAAGGAAAAAAAAAGATAGATCATGTGTTGTCAAGGGCTGCAAAGGACCAAAATTTCTAGGGCATCAAAGCAAAGCAAGGTGCAACAGAGGGTAGCATGATAAGAGCAGCAATAAAGGTGTAGAACAATAGCAAGAAATTCACCACACGAAGTCTTCAAGTGGGAAGCACTGCATATAGTCATTATAAAGGTATAATTGTACTAAGTCATTGTAAATGTATCATTCTAAAAGTTGTACAAGTGTCTATATGCCAAGAGTTGAAGAGGTAGTGTCAAGAGGTCTAGGATCATCAATCGGTGGTTGTGTCATAGATGGGGTTATGGTATAGTGTGTATTCTTCTTCTACATCATTATATATCATTGTAAATTGGACCATTTTCCTTGGTATGGGAGTCCATTCTTATTTTATTCTTCTATATGGTAGTAGGGTGGTGTTGGGTTGGTGCATGAAGTCACCAACAGGTTCAAATATGTGAAAAATTTAGGGTGGTAGGGTGGTGCTAGGCTGAGTTGTATCTCATTGGGTGTTGGGGCATCTGTTCAGTTGACTACTGAAGAATCTCGGGAGTTGGAGCATCCATCTAGTGGGAGCTGAAGAAGAATGATTTTCTAGATTTTAGGAAGTTAGAACTTTATTTTCAATTGGAGTTGAATATTAAAGAATTATTAGAAATGCATTCAGGTGGCTTTTGTCCCGGAGAGGGTTTCCACCTTAAAAACTGTGTGCCGTTTTGTTCCTTTTGTTTACTACTATCATTGTACAAACATTGATAATAATTCAAGATTAACTAACATTGTTCTAAAATATTAATAATTGAAAGGAATACTGATTCACGCCCCCCCCCCCCCCTCAGTATTTCCAAAAATTGGTATCAGAGCTTGGTTCCTTCAATAGTAGTTTAATAGCTAGAAGGAGGTCATGGAGCATACCAAGGATGGTGTACCTCTATTCAATGAAAATAATTATGCACTCTAGAAAGGAAGAATGGAGGTCTATCTCTTGGCGCAAGGTTACGAAGTATGGGACATTGTTCAAAATGGATTTACATCAACCACAGATGAAAAAGGTAAGAAGAATTTGGTAAATGATGCAAAAGAAATGTAGGTTTTAACCCTATACAAAAATTATTTGTAAACAAATCTTAAAAACAGACAATAAACAATAGTGAGAGCATAAAACATAAAACAGATATACACAGATATTTTCCCTTGCACCCCAAATTGGGATGGCCAGCTTGATTTTGTATTATATTCCTTTTAGTGTTACAAAAAATATATATACATTCCGAAGCATACATAAACCCCAATCCATTAATCCTAGATTAGAACATAACCATAGTTCTCTTGACCGGATATACAAAATACTAGGGGCTAAAAAACAGCATGCCCCAAAACCATGTGAAAACCCATGCACAAAACCATGGGCGGGTTCACCTACCGAAAAATAGGGTCCATTTTTTTTTTTACGAGGCACTGCCCTGGACCTTGAACAAGGGGGGTTGTCGCCCCCCCTGTGACCCCCCTACTGCACCTAGTGCAACATACGGGGGAGGCCTTTCGACCCTCCTGTGACCGCCCCATGCGTGACTAGTCATGGAAAGAATATAACACATACCCAACATTCTCCCACTTGTTGTTTTCTTTCCACAGGGGGCCACAGGATAAATTAGTCATTAGCCCAGCTTTGCAACACCCATTGTTTCTCTACACCAAGAGAACTTCTGAGTGCTCACAAACTTCATTAATTCATCTACAACATTCTTCAAAGTGTCCACCTTTACCAGCAACACCCTTTTAGCCTCAACCATATCTCTCACAAAGTGATATTGAACATCAATGTGCTTTGTCTTTCAATGATAAGCAGGGTTCTTAGCCAAGAAAATTTCACTTTGGTTATCACAGTCTATCCTTATAGCTTGCTGCACCAACCCCATACTTGAACACAATCTCTGCAACCAAAATGCTTCCTTGCTTTCATGAGTGGCTACCATGTATTCTACCTCTGTAGTTGAAAGAGCCACTACAGACTGTCTTTTACTCATCCAACTGACTGCACCTCAAAATATTCTAAACACATACCCACTTGTAGATCTTCTTTGGTCCAGATCTCTAGCCCAGTTTGCATAATAAAAACCATGAATGTCCAACACTCTTTCCAATCTTGGTCTTCCCTAGTAGCACAAGCCATAATCACTAGTGCCATGCAAATATCTGAAAGCCTGCTTCACTGCTATCCAATGCTCCTTCCATGGGTTTGACATAAACCTACTCAATACTCCCACTACATGTGCAATGTCTGGTCTAGTGCAGACCATTTCATACATCAGGCTACCCACTGCACTTGCATATGGAACACGAGACATATCCTCTTCTTCTTGTTGTGTCTTGGGAAAATATTCAACAGATAGCTTTACACCTATAGAAATCAGAACATTCACCAGTTTACTATCCTGCATATTGAACCTCTGCAATATAGTCTCGACATACTTCCTCTGGTTTAACCACAACTTCCTCTTTGCCCGATCTCTCTTAATTTCCATGCCCAAAATATAGTTTGCAGCACCAAGATCCTTCATGTCGAATTTGGAGAACAGTTGGGTCTTCAAATCTTGGATAATTTCTTTGTCATTTCCAATCAACAACATATCATCCAGATACAATACCAAATAAATAACATGGTCACCAATTAATTTAAAATAAACATAGTGATCCTTCTTGCTTCTGGTGAAGCCAAGTCCCTGTATATAGGTATCAAATTTTTGATACCACATCCTTGGTGATTGTTTTAACCCATACATAGACTTATATAACTTGCATACCAATTCTTTCTTCCCCTTCACCATAAAGCCTTTAGGTTGTTTCATGTAGATCTCCTCTTCCAGATCCCTGTGAAGAAATTTTTTCTTCACATCCATCTGTCCTACCTCAAAATCAAATGCAACAACAACAGATAAAAGTAATCTAATAGAAGTAACTTTGGCAACAAGAGAAAAAATATCACCAAAATCAATTCCTAACACATGGGAATAGCCTTTTGCTACCAATTGAGCTTTGAATTTCTCCACATTGCCTTCTACATTCATATTCTTCTTAAACACCCATTTGCTCCCGATGGGATTCCTTCGAGCCGACAACTCCACCAGATCCCATGCCTCATTTTTATGCAAAGATGTCATTTCATCAACCATGGCCTCCTTTCAGAGTTTTCCATCCTCTGAATCTACTACCTCCCTCACAGTTCTGGGATCATCATCAGTTATAGTTAAAGCAAAATTTGAACAGAAAGTAGATGGAATATACCTTTCTGATTTTCTTCTTTCCCGAACTAATATTCTCATAGCTGGAGTTTGTGGTTCTTCCTCTTCTAAGTCTTCTTCTGTTGTAGAGTTTGATTCATCCTCCTTTATCTCAAACTTTATCTTCTCAGGTTCCTTTGGTAGGAATTCATGTTTAAAAACATCTTTCACCTCTTTAAACACCACATCTCGGCTGTACACAACCTTCCTTGTTTCTGGGTTCCAAAGCTTGTAACCCTTTAAATCATCCTTATACCCAATAAAGATGAGCCTTTCAAATTTATTATCCAACTTGGTATATTTATCCTTTGGAACATGTACATATGCATCACATCCACATACCCTCATATGTGAAAGAGAGGGTTTCTTTCCAGTCCATACCTCATGTGGAGTCTTATCCTCCAACGCTCATGAAGGTGATTTGTTAACCAAGTAACATGCATTCTCCACTTCCTCTTCCCAGAATTCTTGTCCTAACTCGGTACCACTGAGCATGCTTCTTGCCTTTTCCATCAACGTTATATTTATTCTTTCCACAACTCCATTGTGATAAGGTGTGTATGGAGTAGTATTTTGTCGTGCTATACCACACTTATTACATAACTCTTCAAATTCCTTCTTGCAGAACTCCCCACCATTATCTGTCCTCAAGACCTTTATCTTCTTCTTTGTCTGGTTTTCCACCAGAGCCTTAAATTCTTTAAATCTGTCAAAGACTTTAGATTTCTTCCTCAAGAAATATATCCATGTATTCCTTGAGAATTCATCTATGAATGAAACACAGTGCATAGAATTACCTAGTGATGGAACTGACACAGGCCCAAACACATCACTGTGCACAAGTTCTAATATCTTGTTCGCCCTCTTAGAACCAAAAGGAAAACTCACCTGATTATGCTTCCCATATACACAATGTTCACAAAAATTGAAATACAGAGAGCTATTAGACATACCTTATACCATACCATTTCCATGCAGTATATGAAGGCCCTTCTCTCCAATATGTTTAAGCCTTTGATGCCATAACATGGTCTTTTAGCTAGAGACTGCTAGGCTTTCTGCTCCACTTTCGGGAACCACAGAACTGTTGCACCCATTAATAACAGTGCTTCCCTAAAGCTTGTACAGAGTTCCAATCCGAACTCCCTGCATTAATACCAGTGCTCCCTGAACCATCTTATAGGTATCTTTCTCGAACAATGTTTTTACACCTGCATCATCCATCTTGCTTACAGAAATCAGATTTCTGGCCAATGTAGGAATGTGCAGAACACTAGGAAGTGTTCTAATCCTTCCATCTTGCAGCTTCAGCTTGAATTTTCCACGTCCGATGATTTTGGCCTTCCTATCATCACCTAAGAAGACATCATTGCTATCATATTTCTCATACTCGCAGAACCACTCCCTATGGGAAGTGAAGTGAAAGGATGCACCCAAGTCAATCAACCATGACTCATGATCTACATGCATATTTGAAGAATAAGAAAAATACACATCCCCACCTTCATCCAAGGTGGTTTTTGCCTCTGTAGAAGGAGAATCATCAAATCCCTTTCCTTTCTCAAGAGCTTTAGATCTGCAGTCCTTTTTGTAGTGCCCTTCCTTTCCACATTTCCAGCACACCTTTACAAAATTTCTAGGAGATTTAGATCTCCCACTCGAAACCTTATTCTTGTTTCTGTTCTCGTACCTTCCTCATATAGATAAGGCATCTCCATTCTAACCCTCCATATTTCTCCGTCTCATTTACTCTGACAGCAAGGCTGAGACAATGTCATCAAAATTCAAGGTAGTTGTATTGCTACCTATTGCAATAACCAGACTGTCCCACGAGTCTGGTAGAGAACACAACAAACTGATACACTTATCTTCATATGAGATTTTAATATCAATAGATGACAGATGACTTACCATGGTATTTAAGGCATTTAAATGCTTTGTCACTGAGTCTCCATCCTTCATCCTCAAGTTATACAACTTTTTCCACAGGAAAAATTTATTCACCAGAGACTTAGATTGGTACAAAGTCCCAATATTGTCCCACAAATTCTTCATCATAGCTTCCCCAGATACATTTTAAAATACCAAATCTGAGACACACAACGGTATTGTCCTCTTCGCCTTCTGATCTAACTTTTTCCAGTATTCATCTGACATTTTCGTTGGTTTAGTACCTGGATCTACTGCTATCCACTAGTCTTTATCCACCAGCAAATCATCCATCTTGAGCTTCCACAACTCAAAAATCTCACCATTAAATTCCTCAATCTCTATATTTCCACTGCTTGCAGGTGACTCAAATATCAAAGAATCAAAGCTTCAAATCTACAGAGAAAAAATTTAGCAACTCATAATGGAAGAAGACAACAACATTGTTGCATACTTCCAACACGTTGATGAAATAACCAACACTCTGGAAGGATTGGGAGATCCTGTTGATGAGAATACTATTATACGAAAGATTCTCAGAACGTTACCAGGGATATTCAACCCAAAGGTATCGGTCTTAGAATATAGTGAAAATCTGGAAAAACTCAACAAAGAGGAATTACATGGAGTTATTATAGCATATGAAATGAGACTTGATGAAGAAGAGGGTACTTTGCATCTAGAATCTGCGTTTGCTGCATCTAAGAAAACAAATAAGGAGAAACAACCTTCAAAGGCACAGAACTGCACCTGCAAGTGTGAATAAAAGGAAGATGATGAAGAAGGTCTTTCAGATGGAGAATATGATTAATTTACTAGAAAACTAAAAAATGGTAAGGGAAAATTCAAGGGTAAATTTCCATTGATATATTTTGGCTATGGTGAAATTGGGAATTTCGCAGCAAAATGTCTGAATAGAAGTGATGGAAACTCAAAAGAAAAGAAAGGCTTTAATAAATTCAACAAGCTAAGAAAAAAATAAAGGATTCAAAAGGAACTTTCTCTCTAAAGAAGATATCTCATCATCTGATGAAGACAATGACATGGAAGAAGAAGCCAATGAGAGAATATTTTTTATGGCCAAGCACATTAAACAAGAGGTATCAAACAACGAAGAAGAAGGGTTGACCATAGAATATTTTTCTAAGGAGGCAATCAATCTTATAAAAGAGCTCAAGGCTGAGAAGACCCGTTCCAATACTCCTGGAGAAGAAGTTCAAGGTCTCAAAATTGAAGTTGAAGAACACAAATGTATTGAATTATCACTTCAACAGAAGTTGGAAGAAAGAAACTAAGAAAGGGAAGCATTAGAAGCTGAAGTAGTCTCGTTGCGTAAGGAAGTGAAGAAGGGAAAAATTGTCCAAAATTGTGCCAATAGTTGAAGGGAATTGGAAGAACTCATCAACAATCAACGATCTTACAACGACAGAACTGGCCTCGATTACAAAGAAGAAGAAGCAGGACCTTCTACAACAAAATACAATGAACCTATGAGATCTGACATTCATGTAGACTTCATTGGAAAATAATCACAAGTACAACCTTGGAGGACAATTCCTCGATGAAGTTTTCCATCCAGATACCAACATATTTTTTATGGCTATCGTTATTCATGAGGAAAATTTGGTCATAAAGCTATAGAATGTCGCACATACCCTAGGAACCAATACAATTCCAGGAGATCTGTCAAATATGAATCTTCCAAGGCTCAACGAAACATAAATAGATTTGAACATTTAATAAATAATATTGAATGTTACAAATGTCGAAACTTTGGACACATAGCCAGAGACTGCAGACTTGAAAATCCTCCAAAAGAATCTTCAAAGCCATAGAATGAACGAACATGGAAGAAAAATATGACTGATAATTGTGCTCTCGCTCTCAAGGCTAAAAACAACAAATATGTGTGGTATGTTGATAGTGGTTGCTCAATGCATATGACTAGAGATAGAAAGAAATTTGTATCTCTGAAATAGAAGAAGGATGGAACTGTGTCCTTTGGAAATGATGGATCTTCAAATGTTATAGGATCAGGTACCGTCACTCTCAAAAGAAAAGATGCTCTAGCCAAGAATGTTCTATTGGTTGAAAACATGAATAACAATTTGCTCAGTGTTGGACAAATGTGTGATCAAGGACACACAATACTATTCAACCCCACAAAATTTGAAATCAGGAAAGACAGGTATGGTGAAATCGTAGCTACAACAAGTCGAACTCCAAACAATATATATGTTCTGGATGAAGAAACTAAAGCTTGTCTAATACCTAAAGAGGATGATATAATATTTGGTAGCAATGATTATCGACTAAGAACTTTTCTACAAAGATGAAAAGTGAGTTTGGGATGTCTTTACTTGGTGAGCTAACTTACTTCTTAGGGCTTCAAATATCTCAGCAAGAGAAAGGATTATTTATATTTCAAGCCAAGTACATCAAGGAAATTCTCAAGAAATTCAAAATGGAAGATTGCAAACCCATCCTTACTCCGATGGTAACAGGTTTCAAATTGAGCAAAGACGACTCATCTAAGGATTTGGATTAGAGGTTGTATAGATCTACAATTGATAGTCTTCTATATGTAACAGCCTACCGACAAAATGTTATGCAAGAAGTTGGACAAGTAGCAGGATTCCAAGCAGCACCAAAATAATCACATATTATTTCTATCAAAATAATTCTTTGATATCCAAAGGGAACAAAAGAATATGGCTTGTGGTATCCCAAGGGTAAAAATCTCATTATTCAATTCTTTATAGATGAAGATTGGGCAGGAAGCATTGATGATTGTAAGAGTACTCATGAAGCGTTTGAATATCTTCGCCAGAAGCTTGGGATTCTCCCAAGTTATCATTTGATTTTCCTTATTAATAATATAAAAGGGGAGTGGAAGTGTGTCAGGGTAGTTACCCTTTGCCATTGATGTCAAAGGGGGAGAGAATGTTGTAGGAAGAGGTGTCTTGATTGCAGGGGGAGTACTTCTGTTTCCATCAATGCCAAAGGGGGAGATTGTTGAGTAGTGTTTGTCATTGATGTCAACCCAAGCAGTACCAGGGGCTACCTTGATCTTGCATGGGAATTTTTACCTACCAAATTACTATATTTTGGGTCAATAATGTTTTTGATGGCTTCTACTTTTCGATATGTTTCCGTTGATATATGGCGTTCCATGTAATTCTTCACGATTTGAGAGGTATTCATGCTTGAAGTTTGTAACCCGATGGGGTTGTGGCATGGGTCATTGAAAAGTCAATAATTAATCATTTTTTAGCTCCTAAAATACCTCCCATGTTCACTTGTTGAAGACCCTCTCAACCTAAGAATTCATATAAATTGTGATCCTCATATCCTCCTCATGTAGGGATTTTTCTATCTGAAACAGGTCATCATGGAATTTTTTCTCTAACATTTTTTCTACGAAGGTTAAGAAGCTGAAATTTTTATGAGACAAAGTCGAAATCTTGAGGAAGCTCCTGTAAGAATTTTATATCAAGTTTCACAATATTTTCGGAGATATGATTTGTGAAATTAAATGTTTTTGCAGGCTCCTGAACTTCATCTTAAAGACGTGACATTGAGAAAATCGTCATAACTCTCACTCTGAGTATCGAATTGGAATTTTGTAAAAAATGGTAGAAAGTGCACAGATTTTAGTTTTTTTTGTATCAACTTTAGATCTAAATGAAGAAAAAGTGACACATGGAACATCGTACAAGTTCTCTCTACTGAACCAGTCCATAATTAGGTCATTGTGAGAGATTGGACATAAATCTCATTTGAAGAATCTAAATTGGGTCAAAGTTGTGGCATTGGAAATAATACTCAGAGGAATAATACAGAACCAAAAATAACATATTTGGGATCTGAAATAACAGAGACACACCAGATTCAATATCGAGATCCTAGAAGGAAAGAAAAAGCTAGATCATGTGTTGTCAAGGGCTGCAAATGACCAGACTTTCTAGGGCAGAAAATCAAAGCAAGGTGTAGCAAAGGGTAGCATGACAAGAGAAACAATAAAGGTGCATAACAACAGTAAGAAGTTCACCAAATGAAGTCTTCAAGTGGACAGCACTGCATACAGTCGTTATAAAGGTATCACTGTACTAAGTCATTGTAAATCTATCATTGTAAAAATTGTACAAGTGTCTATCTGCCAGGTGTTGAAGAGGTAGTATCAGGAGGTTTAGGATCATCATTAGGTGGTTGTGTCATGGTTGGAGTTATGGCATAGTGTTTATTCATCTTCTACATCATTCTATATCATTGTAAAGTGGACCATTTTCCATGGTACGAGAGTCCATTCTTCTTTTATTCCTCTATAGGGTGGTAGGGTGGTGCTAGAATAGTGCATGAAGTCACCAACAGGTTCAAGTCTGTGAAAAATTCAGGGTGGTAAGGTGGTGCTAGGGTGATTTGTAGCTCATTGGGTGTTGGGGCATCCATTCAGTTGAATACTAAAGAATCTTGGGTGTTGGAGCATCCATCCAGTCGGAGTTGGAGGAGAATGCTTTTCTAGATTCTAGGAAGTTGGATCTTTATTTTCAATTGGAGTTGAATATTAAAGAATTATTATAAAAGAATTTAGGTGGTTTTTTTCCCGGAGAGGGTTTCCACCTTAAAAAATGTGTGTAGTTGTGTTCCTTTTGTTTACTACTATCATTGTACAAACACTGATAATAATTGAAGATTAACTAATGCTCTAAAAAATTAATAATTAAAAGGAATATTGATTCACCCCCCCCCCCCCCCCAAGTGTTTTTAACATTCATTACTCCCAAAAATGATGTCATCAACATACACAACAATAATTATTAGTTTATCATTCTCAATTTTTGTGTATAATTTATTGTTAGCAGATCCTTTTTTGAAACCCTGTCGTTGAAGATATTTGTCAAGAAAATAGTACCATGCCCAAGGGGCCTGTTTGAGACCATATAGAGCCTTTTTGAGTTTCCAAACAAGTTTTTCATCATTTTGTAGAATGAATCCTTCTGGTTGTTCTATATAAAATTCTTCTTCGAGATCACCATTGAGGAAAGCAGATTTTACATCTGTTTGATAAAATTTGAACTGTTGAAAACTTGAAAAAGAAAGAAACATTCTTATGGTTTCAAGTCTGGTTACAAGTACACATGTTTCTTCAAAGTTTTTACCTTCTTGTTTAGCATGCCCTTTACAAAAAAGTCTAGCTTTGTTTCTAATAACATCTCCATTTTCATTTAACTTGTTTTTCAATATCCATTTTGTTCCAATAACAATTTTATCATGAGGTATTGGAACCAATTCCCAAGTATGATTCTTTTCAATCTGATCAAATTCTTCATTCGTGGGCTGAATCCATGATCCAAGTGGATTAGACATGTACAAGTACAAGTGGCTTAAGTACAAAGGCTCAAAAATAGAAGTGCTTGAAAATATCTCGAACCAGGTTCAAGTTGTAGATCTCTTCATTCTGATTCCAAAGTCATAGACGACGCTCCAATCTGAGTCCATATGAAGGAGTTAGGAGCAGTCAAAGTTCGAGGGTTGAATTGGTGATGTGGTAGCTTAAGGAGGCAACAATTTCACAGGAACTTGACCACTGGATTTCGGCCAACCCAATCGAATTCCGGGAGAATTTGTGGGACGGTTAAAATTTATCCTTCGATTATCTTCCATATTTTTCAAAAATGTCCAGTTGGTCAATGAAAACAAAAAAATATAAAATAAGGGTGGTGGGCCACCAACCCCACCACCCCATACAATCCAAAAACTTGAATTAAATAAATGTAATGTAGTTGGGGGGTGGGTGGCCAACCCTGCCACCCCTGCGGTCCCCACATTCCATGCGATACACATGGTAATTATGGGTGGGGCCAACGGTCATGACCCCACAGCCCCAACCCACTCTGCAATCATATACAGGGCCGATAGAACACGTGGGGGTGGGCCGCCCATTGTGGACCTATCCCACCCCAAGTACCACTTGGTACTGACACTTGTACAACGGGGGTTGTAAAAATTGGTGCAGTGGATTTGTTTTTAAAAAAAAAAAATGAGAGATTTTAAAAGGATTTTGTGGGGTCCTAAAAATTAATATGGTGCGGGTTTTAAGGAACTGCTTGCTTCATTAAGGAGGGGTCAGGGTTTGACCACCCGACCTCTTCCAAACTAATCTAAATCTCAACCAAACCATACAATGGTCTCATTATAAAATCTGCCAACATTTTTACATATAAACCTTCATTTTGCAGTGCACCCAAGACATATAGGAGTGGGCATGGAAAACGAGGCAATGGAACCCTGAGTAGTGTGCAGGTGGGGGTGAAACCATGATTTGAGCCATTTTCCCAGAGGGGAAAATTTTTCACTTTGTCAGATTGGGTCAAGTTTTATATGGATTCTGCACTACTCGATGCCACAAATCCAACGATGCTTCCCATTTCATCATCAGAGGTCTGCAATTTTCGACCAATTTCAGATTGGGCAGGTATAAGGGTGTAATTCCTCATTTTGTACTTGTACTTTCATTTTTACCATTTAATGAAAGCAGGGCCTCCCCACTATTTGAGCAGGGCCCGGAGACGTAGTCCCTCCTCAACAAAATATGATATCAACTCTGTGTCCTCATGAATGATTTTAATTGCTTCTCTATTTTTCTTCTTATGCCTTTAAAGTTTCTTATTTAAAGCTACAATTTACGCATATTAATTCTTTTATACATCTTAAGAAAAAGATTTTGGATCAAGTGGTATTAGAGCAAGTGTTTGTAGATGTGAATTACATGCTTGTATGATAACAAGAAACATGCTAAGAAGAGGCGAAGGGATGCTACAGGCTTTTTATCCCAAAGCAGGACCTGCATGTCAAAGAAGGAACATGGGTGACGAAGATCGGAATGAGAAGGAACTCAATTTCCACAAAACCTTCTATACCATGGAAGATCTAGTAGAGAAACTATTCTCTAGACTTGAGAGGTTAGAGAAATTAGGAGATCCTACCTTAGAAGGGCAAGGTTCAGTGCATGGAGATAGTGGAGGAGATCCACCTCCTTCAACAAATGAAATTCCTTCCTCCTCTTCTAACCGTCATAATAAAAATTATGGAAATGCATCTAACAAGCCTTTCTTTAAGTTAGATGTTAAATTTGATCTACCAGTATATAGTAGTTCCAAGAAGCTTAAAAACTAGATTAGGAAGGTTGAAATCTATTGTAGGATCCAGCATATTGTGGAGGATGAAGTGAAGATCCAGTTGGCTTCTCTTTGATTGAGTGGAACAACTCTCATCTGGTGGGAGAGCAAACTTCAAGGAAATAGTAGTTTGGGTAACCTACTTTCCTCATGGTCAAATTTTATTACTGCACTTAAAGACCAATTCTATCCCTTGGGATATAAGAAAAAAGCCTTAATGGAGTGGCAGTACCTAAGGCAAGGTAAAGGAAAAAATATGCAAATATTTACCGAGGAATTTAGAAAACAAGCACTAAGTTTGGGCATTTCATTAGATTCTCCTGAAGTTGTAACTAAGTACATTGGGTCATTACATAGTTACATAAGACATTCATTATTTTTGTTTGAGCATCCTACCATCGATGAGGCCAATGTGAAGGCCATGCACATAGAAAGTAGGGGGGAACATGAACAAAATGACTACCCAAAAAGGAAGGTCACCGTCAAAAGAAGGGGAGAAAAGCCCTCTTGCACATATTGTGAAAAAGAGAGACATGATGAAGAAATTTTTTGGAGGTTGCACCCTGAGTGGAGACCTAAGAGAAATGACAAAAAAGGGAACTAGAAAACCACCACCACCATACAACAAAACCAAGATTCTGAAGATTCTGGATCTGAGGAAGATGAAAAAGTCGTAGTTGCAGGATTTGCATGAGATCGAACAATTGACTTGGGGTTTGATTCAGGCGCTGAAATGAAGCTTGTAGCCTTTGGGATCATGACAGAAGGACCCATAGACTTGGGTTTTTATTCAGGCGATGAAACAAATATATCAATAGATAATGTACCAAGGTAAAAAGGGACACTTATTGTGGCGAAGTTCCAAGAACTTGAAGAGATTAACCAAGGAATCCAAGCAGAAAATGTTGAGCTAAGAATGATCCTACAGGAATCAAGGGAAGAAAAACAAAGGTTACTATGCTATTTAGAAGCTAAGGATGAGGCCTTGGAAAAATTGTGACGTAACCAACCCGAGGTAAAAATCAACCCTTCAATTTCATGTATTTTTCATGATGATGAATTCGCTTCTTTTGAAAATCATACGACAGGGATTGGGTCCAAATTGTTGAAGAAGATGGGGTATCAAGGAAAGGGCCTCGACATCAATGGCCAAGGCATTTTAAACCCCATCAAAGTCAAGGAATTTCCGCATCATGCAGGGCTTGGATACACCAGGAAGGAAGTGGGAGAAAGCTCCAAAATAGCCAGCAACCCACCAACAAATGATGATGAGAGCACCTCCTCACACCTCAACGATAGTGATGGATTCATGGGCATTTATTGGAGGCACATCGGGAGGAGGCGTTCCAAGACGAAACGAAAGGTATGGAAGATGAAGAATCATCACAACCAGAATGAATCCTAGAAACCTGCATGTCAAACACACCAGGATCAAAGAACACCCATATAGAGCCCAGTCCCCGAAGCTGTTCCACAAGAAGATTCTCCACAGTGGGATGATCCATTTACCTTATTAGTTAAAATATGGTTCTTTTAGGGATCTTAGTGTGATGGCCACATTTTTAAATCACATGTTACAATTAAATGTAACGATGATGTTTCCCATCACTTCAAAATGTAACGATGATGTTTTGGGATTTTTTTATGAGTAGTTGAGAGAGTGATTGTGTTTTTTTCTTTTATGTAATCCTTGGCCAATGAGTGGGTGCTATAAACTCTTGGCAAGGAGGTGGTTGAGTCATGTGTGGTGTGCATGATTGCAAATTTTGTACCAGTTTTGCGTATAGAGGATTGAAAGTGAGGTTTGGAAAGGACACAAACAGTGTGCTGAGAGTGTTAATGCTTTTGGGGTCCAAAAGATATTTAATGGGGAGGAATGATCCAGGTGGATTAAATAGGTACAAGTACAAGTGGGTTAAGTAAAAAGGCTCTAAAATAAAAGTGTTCGAAATTCTCTTGAACTAGGTTGAGGTTGTAGATCTCGCCATTGTGATTCCAACGACGCAGATGACACTCAAATATGAGTCCGCATTAAGGAGTTAGGAGCAGTCAAATTTCGAGGGTTGACTTGGTGATGTGGCAGCTTAAGGAGGCAACAATTTCATAGGAACCCGAACACCAGATTCCAACCCGCCCCCTCCCCCCCCCCAAGTACCACTTGTACAATGGGGGTTGTAAAAATTGATATGGTGGATTTGTTTTTAAACAAAAAAAATGCGGGGTTTTAAAAGGATTGTACGGGGTCCTAAAAATTAATATGGTGTGGGTTTTAAAGAACAGCTTGCCTCATTAAGGAGGGTTCAGGGTTTCACCACCCGACCTCCTCCAAACTAATCCAGTTCTGAACCAAACCATCCAATGGTCTCATTGTAAAATCCACCAAAATGTTTACATATAAACCTTAATTTTGCAGTGCGCCCAGGACAGACAGGAGCGGGAATGGAAAACGAGGCATTGGAACCCTGAGTAATGTGTAGGAGGGGACTGAACCATGATCTGAGCCATTTTTTCAGAGGGGACAGATTTTCACTTTGTCAGATTGTGGCAAGTTTTATATGGATTGTGCACTACTCGATGCCACAAATCCAACACTACCGCCATTTCATCATCAGAGGTTTGCAATTTTCGGCCAATTTCAGATTGGGCAGGTATAAGGGTGTAATTCCTCATTTTGTACTTGTACTTTCATTTTTAGCATTTAATGAAAGCAGGGCCTCCCCACTGTTTAAGCAGGGCCCAGAGACGTACTCCCTCCTAGACGAACTTTGATATCAACTCTATGTCCTCGTGCATGATGTTAATTGCTTCTCTCTTTTTCTACTTCTGCCTTTAAATTTTCTTGTTTAAAAATACAACTTTCACATGTTAATTATTTTATACATCTCAAGCAAAAGATTTTGTATCAATCTAGCATTCATCTTTACTAGCTTAATTTACATTCTGTGGTTCAATAGTGGATAAGAATGCCAGATAGCCAAGGGATCCTACAAGAGTTCTTCTTGTTTGGATACCTGATCCCTTTTCTCCCAATATTTGAGATTTTGGATGATTCTTTTGGACATACCTGGATGGAGCCTTTTTTGATATATATTCTTCTGGTGCTTCATTGGGTTCTCCTTCTATATTGTTGTTATTTGATGAGGGAAAATATAAATCATCATCATCTTCATTTGTTGTTGTTATTTCCCTTTTGGGAGCTATGAGAGACTCATCAATTACAACATCCATACATTCAACAGTCTTCCGAAGTATTTTATTATAACATTTATATGCTTTACTTCTAGAAGAGTAACCAAGAAATATTCTTTCATCTGCTCTAGGCTCAAACTTACTAAGTTTTTCATCATTTTTCTTGATAAAACATTTTCTTCCAAAAACTCTAAAATTTTTCATAGTGGGAAGAATACCTTACCAAAGCTCATAAGGAGTTTTATCACTGTTCACACGGACATGAGCCTTGTTGATAATATTTACAACAATGTGCATTGCTTCTCCAAAAAAGATATTGGGAGTTCTAGATTCATCCAACATAGCACGAGCCATCTGTTGAATTGTTCTATTCATTATTTCTGCCAAGACATTTTGTTGTGGAGTTCCAGCTACAAAAAACTGTCTTTTATGCCATATTGTTCACAGAAATCAAAGAATTAATCTTATATGTATTCTCCTCCTCGATCAGATCTAATACATTTTATTTTTAGATCTAATTCATTTTCAGCCAAATCTTTGAAGATCTTAAACTTTTCAAATGCTTCATCTTTATGTTTCAATAATCTGATCCAACACATTCTAGAAAAGTCATCAATAAATATGATATAGTATTGTTCTCCACGAGGTGAATTTTTCCTTACAAGACCACATAGATCAGTATGTATAAGTTCAAGAGGCTTACTTGCTGATCCTTATTTGGCATTAAATTTCACACTGGTTTTCTTACCGAATTGGCATGCATATGGTGCTTTTAGGTGGAGTGATGTTGAGTAGACCATGAACAGCTTCGAGTCTGCTATATTTTCTTATTTGAGAGAATCTCAAATGTCCCAATCTTCTGTGCCATGACCAATTTTCTGTAGATTTACCTAAATAGCATTGCTCTTGGCCACCTTTCAATATATACAGATTTATTGGAGTTACAGCTCCTTTTATTATAGTTTTTCCTGTGTCAAGTTCATGAACTACACATTCTTTTGAACTAAAGACAACTTCATTTTCTTGACCACACATTTGAATTACACTAAACAAGTTATGCTTTAATCCATCCACATAAATAACATTGTTAGCTTTAACATTTTAGTTTAGAAACACAAAACCTTTACCCTTAATGATAGTAGGAGAGTCATTTCCAAAAGTAACATTATTTTCCTTCTCTAGTGCATTGTATGAGAGATGTTTATTTTTATCACCTGTCATGTGTTTTGAGCATTCGCTATCAATGTACCATTTAGTTTCTTCTCCTTTTGCAAATAAATATATGCCACAGCTTTCAAACTGTAAGTCATCTCTCCATACCTTGGAGTTTGTGGGTATATGTTCATGTGGCTGAATTTTGCTCCTGCATTCAGATTCTTCATGCCCAAATTTATTGCGATAATAAAATTCAATTTCTTCTTGAATATGAGAAAAGTTGTTATAATTATTCTTCTTTATTCCAATCTCATTTCTTTTATTTTTTTCTTCTCTAGCCATGATGGTTTTGTATGCAACACATTGAGCAGATTTATGAACAAAATTATGACATGAGAAACATTTTCCAATAAAGAAGAAATTTCTGCAATCATGGCCCCTTCTATTGATGTTTACCTGTTCATTGATATTTCTTTTATTGTTCATCCTTGAATTGAAGTGGTCATGCTTTACCTGGGCAATCTCTTTGTTCTTTTGCTAAGTGAAGAAATGTTGTTGGTTGGCTTTAGCTGCATTTAGATAGCTTGGTGCTAAAGACTAAGAAGATTCTATGATATATTCAACACCTGTCTTTACAAGAGGAGAGTGTTATACCTTGATAATTTCATCTAAGGTTTCAAATCCTTTAGAAAATCTAAGATTTAAATTTTTCACTTTCTCAATTTCCTTTCTTAGACTTACTATTTCACATTCTAATTTCTCATTGTGCTTCTCCTTTTCTATAAGCAGATTCTTTAGAGTATCTATGGCTATTTTGTTTTCTTCCAAACATATTTTGAGTTGATTGATTTCTTCAAGAAACAAAATTTCTTCTAAAGCATCCATAAAAGTATCTTTAGCCTCATTAGAGTCTTTTTAAAATGCCATGAGTAGTCTAATATCTTGATCAGATTCTCCTTCTTCATTATTTGATAGACCATCACTCTCTTGATGAGTATAATATATTTTTCTATTGATAAAAAATTTATTATTACCTTTTGCTAATTCCTTTCTTTTTTCATGATTATCTTTATAAGGAAATTTAGCAGCATAATGACCAACTCTTCCACAAGAAAAGCATTTGAAAGGAAGCTTACCTATAAACCTTCTAGTTCCAAGTTGAAGTTTCTTTACAAACTTTATCTCATCTTCTTCTGATACATACCCTAATCCTTCTTGTTATTCCATTTCCTTGCCTTTTTCAGTAGCTCTAAAAGAAACTTCTTTGACTTCAGATGGACCTCCTTTACTCATTTCACATGCAGTCTGAATCCCCATGATGTTGAACAATAGTAAGAGTTTGAAGATCATGCTTCCCTTCAATAGTAGACACTTTTGACTCGAATTTAGGAGTTAGAGATCTTAAATTTTTTTCTACTAGAGTGGTGTCATTTATAGTTTCACCCAAATTTATCATACGATTTACGATCTCATCTAGACGTAAAAAGAAACTAGCAATGCTTTCATCACCAAGCATTCTGAGTTTTTCATATTAAATTCTGAGAGTTTGGAGTTTGGCACTTTTTACCTTGGCATCACCTTCGTAGCTCAGAATAATTTTGTCCCATATCTTCTTTGTTGTATTTAACTGCATAAATTTGACAAATTCTGATTCATTAAGACTCCCCAATAATGCACTGACATCCTTTGCATTAGTTTCATAGTTTTTCCTTGCTGCTGGATCTACTAGAACTAAGGCTAGATATTGATAACGACCTTCAACTATATTCCATACATCTGCTCCAAGGGACTGAAGATAGGATATTTTCCTTGTATTCCAGAAGATTAAATTTTTTTCGTTGAAGAGTGGGGGTCGGATAGATGTTGTCCCATATTGATTACTCATCTTGGATGATCTTCCTTCTAGCTATTAAGCTTCTACAGAAGCACCTGCTCTAATACCAATTTTTGGGAAAAATACTTGGGGGGGGGGGGGGGGGGTTAAATCAATATTGAAAAAAATGACAATATTTTACCTTTTCTTTTACAGATTCCTATATGCGACTTTGATTACCCAACTATCATATGTACGCAGTTATCTTGACTGAAACTTGCGTATACCAAAATAACTTTACTATTCAGATAATTATTCAGAAACATTTTTTAGCCTAGATCATCATTTATGCATCAAATAGTTAAGAAATAAACATGTGCAATAATAATAGAATAAATCATCATACAAGGGCATCACACATGAACACCAATATTTAAGGTGGAAACCCAAGTCGGGAGAAAACCACCGCTCTTGTCGTCTCTTTCTTCAATGTTTATTATATAGAAAACTACTTACAATATTTTTATTGATGCAGACTCATATCAGTACGTAGGAAAATATCTACAGAAGGATGCAACCTTCTCTCATTCTCCAGTTGCTGCTAGAAAGGAGCTCCAACCCCCTGATCTTGTTTACCAGGCACTACTGGAAGGGAGCTACAACCCCTTGATCAAAACACCAGCTTCTACCGGCAGGAAGCTTCTACTTCCATACTGAAGGCTTCAACCCTCAGATCTACTCGATACCACATTTCTGTTGGCAATATGATTCTTATGTTTTAATATGTTGTCCTTGATGGAAACCTACTTGATGATTTTACTTTTGATAGCAACCTATTTGTTAAAGATGTAAAATTGATGTTTTTACAGGTCAGTTCATATGTGACAGAGAGAGGAATTCCAGTAAGTTCTAGAGAAATGAAAAATGTAATATTTCACAATGCATACGTAGGTTGATATACAGGCAACCCGTGTATACATCCAGAATTAGTATATATGCAGTTTTTATGAAGAGAAGTTGTGTATACACGCGGGTACGAAGAAGCCAAGTAGCATATGCCTTTTATGCTCTAAATTTATGATAACAAGGGGCATTACCATGGTTTTAGCCCACAATATTGAGTGTTGTGTCATCTATTTGATTCCGTCCAAGAATACCATCGGCACTTGTGTGATTTTGGCTCATGGTATTGGTAAAGGCTCAATCTATATAAGGAGAAGAAGATCATAGTGAAAATGTGTACATGTGTAAGGGTTTTTACTGAATACTTCTCTCTGAAGTATATCTTCATGGGATGGACTCTGTTTATTGGTAGATCTAAGACTATGATGCACCCTCGGATATAGTGATGGATTAGGATCTCTAGACCTGAAATGACTAAGTATTTGATCTATTGAATAGATGATTGGATCTGTGAACTAGCGCATGTTTTCTGAAGTAGTTAAGTCTATAGATCTGAAACTTTCTACAAAATTCATATTTACAATTCTATACGCTAGTTCATCTCAGTTAAATCGTGTATGCACGTGGATTTGTCTCAGCAAAAGCGCGTATGGAAGTCAGGGTTTCTGAAGCTTGTTGAAGAGGTTATCTCTTTATTGCTAATATATTTCTATTGTCTGTCAATGAATTTTTCATGTAGATTTGGCTTGTTTGAATACTTTATATGCTGCTAAGTTGAATATGTACAAATCTAATAAATAAGTGATTAAATATGACTAATGATGTTGACTGAATAAGGGCTCTGCAAATCTGAAAAGATATCTGACTGAATGCCTCATATCTAGTTCTAAGAATGATCATATTCTGGAAATTCAGTATCCTCAGTTTTATACGCAGGTTGGTGTGAAGGAAAGCATGTATACATGTGGGTTCAGTAAAGTGAAATAATGTATGAATTTTAAGATAATGAATGATCAAGGTTGAGATTGATTCTACATGCTGATTCTAAAATCTGGGCTTATTACTGTGTTCTGGTTACAATGATCTCACTGTTTTGATTGAAGTTTGGGTTAAGTTTGTTGGTGTTGATCTTTATGTTGATTTGTGTTGACAGGCATTCCGAAGGCTCCACTTGACAGGCATTCCTCCAATATGGCTAATCCTGAGGAAGGAAAGTCGCTTATCTCTCATCTCCTTTTGATTGAAAGCAGTCCTCACAGGCGTTGTTGGATCCAGTGTGAAAATTTATGAAACATGGTCTGCAGTGGGTTTGAGGGTTGAAGCCTTTAGTATGGAAGTAGAAGCTTCCTTTCTAGTAGAAGTTGGTGTTCTGATCAAGGGGTTGTAGCTCCCTTCTAGTAGAGGATGGTAAACGAGATCAGGGAGTTGGAGCTCCCTTACAGTAGTAGCTGGAGAATGAGAGAAGGTTGCATCCTTCTGCAGATAGATGCCTGTGTACTGATATGAGTCTACATCAGTACAATATGGTAAGCAATTTTCCATATAATAAATATTGAAGACAGAGACGACATCAATGATGTTTTTCTCCCGAATTGGGTTTCCACCTTAAATATTGGTGTTCATGTGTGATGCTCTTGTGTGATGATTTATTCTGTTATTACTGCACTTATATACTTCTTAACTATCTGATGCATAACTGATGGTCTGGGTTAAATATTGCTTCCAAATGTTTACCTAATCAATAAATATATCTATGTATACACTAGCTTCTATTTGGAAAGTCCCGTACATACGCTGGTTGTGATAATCAAAGTCAAGTATATAAATTAGTAAAGGGAAAAAGAAAAATATTGTGATTATTAAAAATACTCATTCCCCCATAATTTTTTCCAACAATTGGTATCAAAGCAGGTCCTTCTGTAGAAGCTTAATCGCTAGAAGGAAGGTCATTTAAAATGAGCAATCAAGATGGGACAACATCTATCAAACCTCCACTCTTCAATGGAAACAATTTAATCTTCTGGAAGACCAAGACAAGATCCTACCTTCAGTCTCTTGGAGTAGATGTATGGGCTATAGTTGAAGGTGGTTACCAATATCCAACCTCAGTTCTAACAAATCTAGCAGTAAGGAAAACTATGAAACCAATGCTAAAGTTGTCAATGCTTTATTGGAGAGTATGAATGAATCAAAATTTGTCAAAGTTATGTAGTTAAATATATCAAAGGAGATATGGAGAAAAATCATTCTGAGCTATGAAGGTGATGCCAAAGTAAAAAGTGCTAAACTCCAAACTCTCATAATTCAATATGAAAAACTCAGAATGCATAATCATGAAAGAATTGCTAGTTTTTTTTTACGTCTAGATGAGATTGTAAATCATATGAGAAATCTTGGTGAAACCATAACTAACACCACTCTTGTAGAGAAAGTTTTAAGATCTCTAACTCCTAAATTCGAGTCAAAATAATCTACTATTGAATAGAAGCAGGATCTACAAACTCTTATTGTTGTCAACTTCATGGGATCTTAACTGCATGTGAAATGAGAAAATGAGATCCTCCTGAAGTCAAAGAAGTTGTTTTTAGAGCTATTGCAAAAGGAAAGGAAATGAAATAACAAGAAGGATCAGGGTATGTTTCAAAATAAGATGAGATAAATTTTGTAAAGAAACTACAACTTGGCATTGGGAGGTTCAAAGGTAAGCTTCCTTTCAAATGTTTTGCTTGTGGAGGAGTTGGTCATTATGCTGCTAAATTTCCTCATAAATATAATCATGAAAAGGGAAAGGAATTGGAAAAATGAAATAAGAAACTTTTCATCAATAGAAACATTTATTATACTCATGAATATAGTGATGGTCTATCAAATAGTGTAGAAGGAGAATCTGATCAAGATATTAGACTACTCATGGCATTTGAAAAGAAAACTAGTGAGACTAAAGATACATTTATGGATGCTTTAGGAGAAAATGATTTTCTTGAAGAATTCAATCAACTCAAAGTATGTTTGGATGAAAATAAAATAGCCATAGATACTCTAAAGAATCAACTTATAGAAAAGGAGAAGCACAATGAGAAATTAGAATGTGAAATATTAGGTCTAAGAAAGGAAACTGAGAAAGTGAAAACCTTAAATCTTAGATTTGCTAAAGGATCTGAAACCTTAGATGAAATTATCAATGTTCAATGCTCTCCTCTTGTAAAGACAAGCCTTGGATATATCAAAGAATCTTCTCAACATTCAACACCAAGCTATCTAAATGTAGCTAAACCCAACCAACAAAATTTCATCACTCAGCAAAAGAAAAAAGAGAATACCTAGGTAAAGCATGACCACTTCAATTCAAGGATGAACAATAATAGAAGTATCCTTCAACAGGTAAACATCAAGAGAAGGTTCCATGGTCACAAAAATTTCTTCTTTAATGGAAAATGTTTCTCATGTCATAAATTTGGTCATAAAGCTGCTTAATGTGTTG